>JTDE01006672.1:0-29096 GCA_014338405.1 Paragonimus skrjabini miyazakii
AAATACCTGCCTCATGACCTTCTCGTTGCGTACTAGTTAGTGCCATCTAATACGAGCGATCGAATGCAGACATCGGTGTTCAAATATCTTAAAACGGCTCACGTCCTATTTTTGTCTGCACTCTACACCTCCACCTGTTTCTATTATAATTATCTTCGATCCCGTGTGTGAACGATGATTGGCCTTTTTGAGAGTTTCGTCCATAGGCTGCCGCACGTCTAAATGTTTGTACATCATTTCTCGAAGTCCTTGGTAGTCCGGCCACTTGTTTTATACTATCACTTGTGGTTTAACTGACCCGCAGTTTATTTGCAACACGTTAATGTGTTTGGGCACTGTTTATCATGAATTGTTAGGTATCACTATGTGCGCCGAATGTGTCCCTATTCGCCAGTATACCCACCACAAAAAGTTGATTCATATGCTAGACATCAAGTAAATATAAATTTCCCCATCGCTTGTTAAGCGGATGAACACCTGATCTTGGAACGCGAAAAATTTCCCTTTATATCTTTATTGATACTATATCTCTATTTGTGGTGTGATACCAAGGACAAGACCAGTCTCAAAACGCCGGTTTCAATTTGAGCATTTCGCACTTTTACAAATACCATTTCGAGCTTTTGTGTTAGTCGCAGTTGTAAACTCGCAGTCCGAGGCGAACTGTGTCCATCCATAGTGGCAAGTATAAGCACATTACACATCAGTGAAATGTTATCGTACTAAATGATATATATTAGGCCGATCCCTTGTGTTTGGTCGAACTGTATCACCAAGCTAAGCGATAGTCCTGTAAATTCTCTAAGTGGATTAAGTCCACCTAGGACGATTTAGAAAACTTTGTACACCAACTAAACCAAATCACACAAGAGATTAGTGGCCTCTAATGTATGACTCGGGTCATATATCGGTTTGATGTAAATATTTTACAAACTGTAAACTACATCGGGAAAATTGTTGCAGTAGTAGACAAAAAGAAGCCACATTCAGAGGGTAAACTTTGCCTTCATAACGTATGTGATATTTTGGGATACTTTATAGGAATAACTGATATGACGTGCCTGTAACGTACCTGTATAAAGTGTTATCTTCCATTCTTCTGACAGCCATGTGCTTAGGAGGGTACAACATTACTCGTTCATACTGTCGTTTTAACAGGGGAGACTTTCGACAGACGTTTGCGGAAAATGGTCATCAAGGTGGCCATTCATACGTAAAAAGCTACTTAAACAATGGTTTTTACCGTTAGTATTTGTTTAGTGAATACTTTGTCGGCATTGTCAATGTACTGATTGCGTCTGGCCGTAAGGCGAAACGACTGGGAACCACCGCCTTAACGGATGATCGGTTTTAGGTGTCCTGAATATCTGGTGTTCATACGCTGTAATCCGAATAATCCATGTTTATAGGCTGTTTCACTGCACCAACCTCATATAGGCTGATTGATTTTCTTTGTTTAAAGCTACGCTGATACGAGAACGCAACAGGTTAGCATCGTTGATTCATATCCTTGGGAAGTGGAGAACGCGTTGAATACGTACGAGACAGCCTGCTTGCGTTTCTTTGGTATCAAGCCGACTACGACTGGAGGATCTTTTGCTGCGATGGTAAGCCAGCATACAACCGTTTTCAGTTAGCCCATGTATCCTTCATGTTACCAAAACACAACCAAAATACTTCTAGTTGTAATGAATCATGTTCTGTGTATAAACAAGTAACCGGACGTCCCGGAAACCCAATCACTGACTCTAGGATTATTATCTCTTCCATCGACAAGCAACAACGGACCATTATTGTTGTGTCACTCAAATAGTTGTGTATTTGTAGTAAGTAGGGTGCCCTTACCGGCTAACATCTCGTTGAATTTCAGGACTCCGTCAGCCTATTGGGCAATAGACACATATATCTTGCTCGCTACCTTTTTGGACGTTTGAAATTGGAATGGGGAATTATTTCCTTTAATCTTAAGAATAGCACTGGGTTTCATAAGTGTCTTACTCCGAAACCCATCATCCTTAAAAAAATGAATCTGTGACGAAGATACAGTGAAGTAAATAATAATTCACGCCTTACTCATCGACTGTCGAGGGGTTATTTGTGTTGAACGTGCCTTCAGGATAGGGTCAAGAAATCAGCTTCAACAGGATAATATATTTGCAAGCGAACAGCCGAACAGTTTGAAACTGGCTAACGAAAGATGATTTTACTAAATTTTCGATATAACATCATATTGAAAACAAAACATGCAACTTTGTTAAACGTTAATAACGGGGTGAACCCCAGGCAATCGCGCTTGAAATTTTCAGTTGAATATTACACTGCGAAGCTTTATTCAAAAAGCCCCGTAACGATATGACATAAGAATTTCAGAACATTTAATTCATAACAAAACGTATAAACTTTCAAACCTTACACAATGTGGAAGTGCTTTTCTGAATGAAAATTGCACGGTTACACCCGTACATGAGAAACACCCTGTCAATAACCGACTTCAATAATCTTCATCGTCATCATCAAATTCTTTATCCTTATAAGTTTTGTGCAAGAGGGGAAGAGAAAAATCAGTTGCACATATCCATAAGCCGCAACATTAAGCTTGAGAATTTCTAATAAGTCAAAAATGTCATGCAGTGATGAGAACTATTTGGGTTACTTACTTCCTAAATAACCAAGATGACGAAACCGTTTACTGATTACTAACTACATAAAACCTCAACTGACAAACCTAAAACAACCAACTAACTCCATTCATCATATAGTTTTCTTGCAATAACCACAGCATATTCCTCAGCGATTTTCTCTGACTCAAAAAATCAATGTAAAATTGAAGGGATATTTAAGAACCGCATAAGCTTGAAGAAAAAATTGGAACACTTTGTTACAAAGTGTTCTTCGAGATAGCACCGCCGTGTTAAACAGAAATGTGAACAGACATGCATCAGGCTCATTGCGTCATAGCCTGACCGAGATGGAAAAACCAAATTCCACACGTTAGTGGGTACGCGTGGTGTCGGCAGCCATTCGTCAAGCTAGTTGTTTTTATGACTTGGCAGTGCGCCACAAGCAGTTGCTTGAATGGTGAATGCTCGGAGCAGTCAGTTTGTGCGAGTCGAGATGCAGGTTAAGTTGGCATTCTTTGGCCGGCAGTCTCGTTTGCTGAAATAATCAAATGCACTACTGTCGGGCTTTGTGGATGGATGGTTGTGTCAGGCCGGTTGGGTGGAATAATGCGAAAAAACCTATGTATGTACAAGTCAGTATAGTGTTACTTGAAATTAGCTTGAATAAACGGGGTAGCAAACAGGCGTGACCTGATGGGACAGTGAAGCACGGTTCAGCAAACAGTGCCAGCCTCACCATCAACAGCACTGTCATCACTGTTGAAGACAAAGATAGATTGGCGTTCTCACTGACGCTTAACTGCCACGTAACCGTGAAGAAAAGAACAAGTCCCAGCCAGAACAGGAGCGAAGAGAATCGAGGTGAATTAACTACTAAAAACATCCATGTTCGCGAAAGGAACAGTTTCTGACGACTGACCATACATTTCATTTTAAGCATATCGCCAGATAGATCGTAGAGTTAGTGTTCAGTGAAACCATTAAAAAATGTTACATGGGTACTTGACAAAAACAAATCAGTTTAACACACACAAATGATTCATATATGTGCCCTTTGCATTCTGGTCGTACTAGCGCGCTCATCTGTCTTGTTAACATAGCAAAAATTTGTACTGTTGTTAATTCAAAGCAAAATGACTAAATATTTAACCTTAATGCTGTGTTTGGGTCATTTTGGATACACGTTATAAGTTGGTTCGAAGTACATTCGACTTTAAGAACTCAGATTTTAACATTTTTGTCATGTTATGAACGTACATACAGTTGTGTAGGCGGCCGAGCGTCAGTATTGCTTCCCATTCAGCATTCCATAGATTTGTTCTTTATGTTCAAGTCAAAGTTGATTCGGGCATGAGCTGTCCACAAGTCCATAAGCTCGATTTGTCCACCAACAAATTCCACCGGATCACTCGTCTGTCAAACCCCATTTATTTAACTTTATCACAATTGAAATAGTTCTGTGATTAAGATTGGAAATAAGGGTTGGTTACTTTGGAATATTGCACTGTTGGTAATACTTTGATTTAGTATCTTTTACTAAAAGGTTTAATTAAGAGTTTAACAGGGGGTTCTATAAATGAACATCTTATTGTATGAATAATGCTGTGGACCTCTGTTATCAATGTTCATTTTTAATACACCGTACAATTATTGCCTTTTTCCAAGAAAGCAGATCGCATTTATAGAGACAAGCACGTGCTAGGTCTTCTGTAATTTACTAACTCAGACGGAGTACACTTATAATGAATTTGTGCAGGTAGATGTTCGATGAGTGCGCTTCTTGATAAGGAAGCTCTGTGGAGAACCCTGCAAAATATATCGCCTGAAATTCCTACGAAGCGTCGGTGTGGCGAACTGAATTCAGATGTCGTATACCTTTTATGACCCTTATCCTTTCTGCACTTATTGTTAAAGTCTAATAACGTTACGCCCTGCAGATTTTCCAGTGAACATTCAAATTATCCAAATTTTTGTGACGCCATGATTTTATCATGGTTTTTCGACTATCTACGGCTATTTCAACCTGAGATTAACATTCGTTAGTCGAAAATATTTTATCGCTTTTGTGGGTAAGCTAGTCAGTGTGTTATTTCCATCTGACGTGCGCTTGAACATCAACAGATTAAGCGTTTGCACCTTAAAATTATCTATTTCTCAGCATCTTTTTATTCAAAAAGCTTTATTTCTGATAAAAGTGTCCACCACGTTAGCCTGTTCTGCATTTTAAGCCGGTAATATTGCTTACCGAAATATTTTGATGGAATGTTTGGATTACTGTTTGGAATTTTTTAGATCGTTATTCTAACCCTCTCTGTGTAATAGCTATTCATGAATTTCCATTCAGCATACAAAGATTGACAAGGGTCGGTCAAATCATCTCCATGAAGTTTTTCGTGTGCGCCAACCGACAAAATCAGAGGATAGCTACGGCCAATTTGGAACCGGATCGCCCAAGAACGACTCAAGGTCAAGTCATTCAGACAGCCAAAGCACACGCAAGAAACAGAGTGCTGGAGTGAATTACCGCTACTATCAGGTGAAAGCAAGATCGGACGCCATTAACGATCTGAGACTACCTCTGAGACCTGAATCTCAGGTATTATCCATTAAAAATCCGGAATGTTCAACATATAACTCAGACTACTTCGAGAATTTAATCTTGAAGAGTACAACCTCTGGGATTATTGGTGAAGAACTACCCGAAGATTTGGTTGAAGCCCCAGTAGCCTGAAACTCACTCCCTTATTAAAGTTTGTTTGAAAGAAGATGACGCAATACTGGTCGACAAATTCATAGTCAACTCAATACACGTACAACAAGTTAATGCCTACGAATCAGTCATCCACCGAATCAAACGCAGAGCATGTGAGGTAAGCTTATCTATATTAGGTGAAATTGGTCCGTAATATGTTGTGATGAATCTGCCTTCAATGCTTCATTTAAAAGATACCCAATTGCAAAAAACCGGACTTCGGATTAATTCGAACCAGTAAACAAACCGGCATGCCCAAACGTGGCAACAGCTCTGTCAGC
Source organism: Paragonimus skrjabini miyazakii (assembly GCA_014338405.1). Classification (NCBI taxonomy): domain Eukaryota; kingdom Metazoa; phylum Platyhelminthes; class Trematoda; order Plagiorchiida; family Troglotrematidae; genus Paragonimus; species Paragonimus skrjabini miyazakii. The sequence goes on from JTDE01006672.1 coordinate 5,655, forward strand.
CGAACTTTGTTGTTTGGCTGGTAAAGCGCTTGCCATGTCTTGGCATGCTGTTATTGCCTCTGGTTTAGTCGAAGTCTAGATGTTTGCAGTTGAGTCTCTTCTAAAGTACCAAGTCTGTCACACTACTAATCAGTAATATAATTTTCACTAATTGTTATAGGAAGTTTGTTAGTGTTGAACAAAAGGAATCAACATATATTAGCGTTTTATCAAGGATGTTATGAATTCAACAATATCTTAATACGCACATGAATTACCGGTTTATTTTAACGTAGGTATATTTTGTACGCCCAGTATACCCATCGGATCATTAAACGACATATATCCTTCAACTTTCTTCCCACTTCTTCCAATCCTTTACCAGAAAAAATTGCCAATTTGACCAGTTTGAAATTGAGCAACGCGTTTATCAGGATGAGATAAGAATGACTCTACTCGACCGGAAATATCGTTATAATGAATTAATCTTTTAAAAAGATGGAACACATTAACGCACACTGATATAACTACAGGAAGCTTTAGTAACACGAATCGATAAGACAACGTTGTTATCTTTGATGAAGCATTTTAAAAATGATTTAGATCAGTCTTTACAGTAAAGAATTATGGACTATGTTCTAAACGGTCTTCTGTACCAGACGTTGTAGTGGTTGACCCATAGGATTTAGCTTACACCCACTGTTTTCACGAATTGGTTCTGAACTGGTTGATAACGATGGTAATGGCAGCACATGGGACAGCTTTGTTTCCACAACTAAATCGGAGGACTATGAAACGAAAATTTGGTAACGGACTAAAAATGCCTCTTCTAAATGGCTTCTGGTTATTGTTTTGTTGAAGGTGTGCGTTTGATAGATCACTACTATTATGTTTGCTAGAATCGCTAATCACCATTTAGAAATTGAGGGCGAATTTTACTGGATCCAGGAAGTATATTATTTTACTACATGACAGTAAAACGTTCAGTCATGGATTAATAAGATATAAGAAGTGCGCTAATCTTATGATGGGCGCAGAAGTATGTGACGCGACTAATCTAACAATCAATGGGATATCTTAACCCGGTTACAGAACATACTGAAATCTCAAAGCAAGTGGACCATAGTCATACACAAGAGATCAAAGTAACCACTGTTGATAGAAACCGTCCCGTTGGATGAGTGGTGGTGCAGAAAACACCAACCATATAGACAAAACCGAGAAATATTGTACTGCACATATAAATAACAATAGCGCTGTGTTTTGGACGTAGTAACGGACGAATTAGACACTTCAACTGTTGCTTCATCGAATGCTTTTTTACTGCAATACCAAGAGGTGGAGTTGAAACTTGGTTCGTACATTGGCTACACTATCAAAATGAAGCTATTTAAAAAACCGGGTTTAGAAAGACTTCCCAATATTTGTACATGTTGTCTTCCGTGTAGTTCCAAGGCATACTCCTTGTTTGTATTTGTTCACTGAAATGAGGGTTTACCATCCTAGTATGGATAGCGCGATCGGCGAACGCACCAGAAGTATTTCTACGAATATCATCTGGTGCAAACTGATTTACCCGTTAGGTAGATATTGCATCGAAAGTGAAACATCATCAATAGCATCTTACATCTTTTTATTGTATGGATTACCGGTTCAGCTTAATGCACTCCACTCGTCAAACTAATTAGAGTCTCACTGCCCTCACCGCTGTCTAGGCTGATGTTGTTATTCTTAGACTAACCAACCGTATCCAAAATTAATTTGGAGGACATACTACAAAGATACATTATGAGAATACACTGTGAAACTAATGAAACATACATTAATGACCGAAATGCCGTAGTAGTGACTAACCCGTTTTTTTCGTTGAGACGGCAAATTTGACTTTTGCGTTGACATGTTCATCAGTTTCCATGCTGCCAGCGGTCAATTGATTCTTCCTGATTCACCTCGTGAACAAACTAAAACCCGACGTGACATAACTAATTAGTAGCCCACCGTTGTCGACATTGAAAAATTCCAAGCAAAACAAATTAGTATGCATCATTACACGTAAAAAACATATTGTCCATCAGACATACACAAGTGTAAAGCCATAGACCACCCTATGTAATGCAAAAATAGAAGGAAAAATTACCTGTTTTATTGCCAAAACGTATGTTAGTTTCAGTATAGTGTGTCGTCACTACATATTCTATTGCTCACTGAGATTCATTAGCCGATTGTTTAATTTTAAGATCCACAACGCTTATCGTCGAGATCGTCTCGATCTTTATCCCCTAATAGTTTCCTAAAATGTTAAAGAACGACGGTCGTTTGCCAACGCACAATTGACAGTCGCCTGCGTTTTCAAATGATTCTCGGGATGTTACTCGAACGCTTACACTCCTCCTGACACAGATGGTTGTCACTCGGTGAACCGGACTTGGAGCATCCTCGACTGATGAGTTCTGCCAGAGCAGAGACGGCTGATCGATGGACATTAAGCATTTTGTGTTACTTCCGTGAACTCGGACAAGTGAAACACACGATATGTCAACGTTCAAACAGGTGCATTGGTAAAAGCGATACGAACGGTTATTGGCCATTCATCCTGTTGATGACAGTATGGAAGAAACTTTCACACCAGATTATCTGGAGCTTGGTTCTTAATTACAACAGCTTGGAGTGCGCAATTGTGCGCTTACGTTGTGTACTGAGTCAGATGTTTTCAACATGACGTTGTTTACCGAATCGCACCATATGTTTCGGAAACCAACCTGCCCATCTTTACAACTGAACTCCAATCATATCAACTAAGCGGGATGATGCTAATTTCCCGTCAGTACTACGAATCGATGTAGGTCCGTGAACGCGGCGACTGAATCAAGTTATTAGTGCCTACCAAAGTTATTGATGTAGTAGGCTTGTGGTCTAAACTTATTAGGATAAGTTGTCTGTGCCTATCCTTTCAGCCGCAAGTATATACCAGATAGTCATTTTCCAGAATTTTAACATTCTTATTCTGGAGGACGGCGTTTATCGTCCTTCTTGTAGACTGGGTCCCCGAAACTCCACAGTGTACGCAAACATATATGAGGAGAACATTCTACTTTAAACTGACAAACAGGCGATCGATCCAGAATTCAGAGCAGAGATGCAGACGAAGTGTGAAAATTTCTCATACTTAGTTTCTTTGATTAAGTAAATTGAAATGTTAACATCCCGCGATATGTCTCCTTTCTCATTTGACTAAATGGATAAAGGGAACTCGGTGTTTTAAATTTAAAGTTTTCTCCATTTAATAGAAATTGTATTGTTTTAGACGTGCTTACTTATTTTTGCTCTAGCACATCCAGTGTGCCACATTTTTAGTTTTCTATCACATAAAACTTACTGTCACCCACGTACGTTCGTTATAAATAAGAAGTGGTTTGTGGGCAGTTTTTCTACAGTTATTCTTCAGTTACTGTTTAATAACTAACTTCAAAGAACTCATCAATTTCAAGGCAGAAGTAAATAACTTAACTAGCTCTTCAAGTATATAATCGGAATTGTAATCACTCATCAGCGGATTAGGCCCTGCTTTGAATCTATCATCGACTTGTGATCATTTATCTTGACCACATAACTTGTGACAATTCTGTGCGATAGGGCAGTCTGTCGGTTAGTTTCAAATTCACGGTCACAATCGATATTATCGTCAGTTTTCAGTGCCATTCAGCTTTACCCATAGTGTAGTTTGTTTTTGCAGCCTAACAACGTTATCGTATTGAGAAAAAGTTCACCTATGGGTATCATATGTCGATATGTTTTATAGATGGCTTCTAATTCAGCATTTAATTAATGCATGCATATGGATAAGTGACAGCAGTTCCGTGGAGTAGTAGTTACGCAGGTAAGTACTGGTGTTAGCAAATCATTTGAGTGCTCAATTATTCGTTTACGTGAAGAGCAGCGCGTACGGCGACTTCCGTGTTAAAGAAAGACTGCATGCAGGAGCAGGGTCATACGAATGATCAAATTTTGTATTTAGTCAGTCGATTTCACAAGCAACATTTTAATGTTTTCCACTAATAAGCATTTATATGTATGCACATACATACCTATGTGAACAATTAATTTTTCCCGTAATTTTTCATAAATCAAGAATTTTCTTGTGCACCTTGGGGAATGGTTCGTGGAGATACATGATCAGGTTCAACAGGAAGTGATGCTCCGAAGAGAGGAAATTACAGCAGAATATGAATTGCAAATTCATTTTCATGAACCTCGAATCCGCCGCTCAAAGGAGGCAAGTTCCGTTCGCTAGGATACAATACACCCTAGCCATAATTAAAATGCACTGTTAAAGCCAGTTAAGGAACCATGTTTTATAAAAACTGTTTTATACGGCATACGCCGTAACTATATTCCTGGTTTTGGTAACAAAATAATTCAGCTAGGCGGCAGACGATATAGGATGGAAGGTTTCAGTATTGTATTATTGCTCCAATGTTCATTTTTAACAACCAGAGAAAAGAAAGTAAGTTCGAAATTATTATAGGCGCATCAGTTAAAATAATCTACTTCGAGGAAAATAGTTTTCAAATCGTTCATTGATACAAAATGACCTTTAAATAGTATCACACTTCCGCACTCAAAATCACTGTGGCATGCTGATCTGCTGCAAATAGTCAAAAGGTTATTGAAACCATTGAAACCACAAATACCACTAACGTTAGTATAGAAGTCGATTCGGTCTACGACAACATTTGTCCTCATTTTCCAAATGAAGGGTTACAACTGCTTGTTAGTAATTAAAAAGTTGACCACATGCATTTCGGAATCTTTTTTGACTGAAACATCGTATATTTTCTATAACATCCGACGGATGTTCAAACTTGGAGCAAACACTACGCCCATTATCAAGTTATTCATCTGTATTGTTCTACTGATGTAATTGGCTAGTGCAACGGAGATTATGTAGACAGTAATTAGCAACCAATCATTCATCGTACCAACTTGTAAGTAAAAGAAGTTTATATTCGACTTGGTTAGATGTAACATGCTTGAACAAAAAGGAAAAAACTTTTACCTCAAAGCACCGATTCGGCCAGGAAAAACAGATAACACTTTAATACCTAAGGCAGACTGAAACAATCACCAAACTTTTGGGATTAAGACTGTCTCAAACTCAACACTGCTCGAGAAATCAGTCGGACTATTTGATGAACCCCCTTTAAGAGGAGAACTAGATTCAAGTTCCGCTCTTACTGAGGCTAACCGCCAGCATATTCACGTCCTGCCTGAAATTGGTGCAGCCGTCGTGAGTGTAAGGCAAGCGTACCGTCCACTATTTAGTTGATCTCGCAGTAAACACACCTGAATAATTCTAACCTCACGCTTAACACTGATTTTAGGTGAATAACACTCAATTTACTTGATTGTTTCTATACGTAAATAATCGAGTTCTTTCTCATCTTACTTGGCTCATAACCTCAGGATCAACCATTTTGAGGTAAGCACAAGCAAGCTGTTACCATAAGACACATGAGCAGGAATTTTACTCCTGGTTAGAGTTTAAAGATTTGGCTTATCATGAGATGTATTGTTACAAAATAATCATTGTAACTTCAACAAAATAGTTGCTTTAGGACTTGACCAGATTTAACCTATCTTCTTCGGACCACACAAAGGCTCTCGTGAACTCAATTGCAGTGAGGTTACTGAGATTCCTCCCGAAAAGTGTCATGTCAGTTTATCCGGAAATTTCGCTAATCAGTAGAACAGGTTGACTAAAAGAACCCTGCAGCAGTTGTGTGATCCTCAGTTTGATTGGTTTAACATTAACCGCTTGGCCAAACACATCTGAAACACTCCTATGCCACTTCTTAATCGCTCGTTGGGAGCCACGTGAGTTGCTAATTAAACGGAATACGAGCTTGGTTACTGATACTCTCGATAGGTTTAAGGTTTTCATTTGATGTGACTGTAGTCATTTACTCGATGAAGCCTCAGCGTCCCTGATGGTCAATGCAGGCTGATGAAGCCAATCGGCACACGCACACCGCATATGTACGGACTGCCCAAAACTCACAAACCCAATGTCCCGCTTCGGCCTATTATGTCCATGTGCAACGCACCGCAGCATAAGTTAACCCGTTGGCTAGCTGATATGCTGGAACCAGTCCGAAAACAGTTTAGTAAGTACAGTATGAAGGACAGTTTCGGACTTGTTAATTGTATAGATGGTTTAAATGTCCGAGATAAACTGATGTGTTCATTTGACGTGACACCCCTGTTTACTAACATTCCGCTTCATGAAACAGTTGATAGCATCTGCGAATTTATCGTAAGCAGCAGTGCTCTGTTTCCTATCCCAGTGACCGAACTGAAATCATTATTACTTTTATGCACACATAATGTAAGGTTCAATTTTCAAACGTATAGTTTCCGACAAGTGGACGGGGTTGCAATGGGCAGTCCGTTAGGTCCACTTCTAGCGGATTTTTTCATGGCCAAAGTAGAATCCACACTATGCGAAAGCCTGTCAAAACCAGTGTTGTACAGACGCTACGTAGATGATATTCTAGCCATCTTTGAGAACTCGAGTGAATCAGACACGTTATTCTCGAAGTTGAACCAGGCTCACCCAAACTTGAAACTGACGAGGGAGAACGAAGCGAATGGCTGCCTTCCGAACCTGGACATCCTAGTCACTCGAAGACCAGATGGCACGGTAGGGAGATCTGTCTACAGGAAACCTACCTGGACTGGACAGTACATGCACTTCGAAAGCTTCTGTCCGGTGCAGCATAAGAGAAGTCTAGTCAGAACGCTTTTCCATAGAGCACGAAGGATTTGCACTGAAGACAACCTGCAGCTAGAGTTAGGCATACTGACAGACACTCTGCAGGTCAACGAGTACCCCCCGCGATTCATTAAAAAGTACAGCAATGCCGTCGTTCCAACTGTAGAAGTGACGACAGTACCAAAAAGGACAGTGTACTTAGAACTTCCGTTTCTAGGGGACAACAATGGTCAACAATGACGAAGAAGCTTCTAACAGCGGCTGTATCCAGGACTTATAACGCTGCAAAGTTGTATGTAATACAACGAACGAGAACTCTACCAGTCGCCCCAGTTACGAACAAACAGTGTACGTCTGTCACATCTCACTGTTTATATAAATACTCGTGTAGCTGCAGTATGAGGTACATGGGGAGGACAAACCGACAACTAGCTGTTCGTATCAAGGAGCATGTACCCAAATGGCTGGAGACGCAGTTAGAGACGCCAGGAGCCTGTATAGATGCCGATGGACGGCACCCCGCATCTTCCGTTGCAAGGCACATAATACAGACAGGACACAAAGTCAAAGTTTCTGACACGTTCTCGGTGATCTTTCGGAGCAACCGGAAACGCATACTCCAGTTTGCTGAGGCTTTGGACATTAAGCGTCATAATCCCCCCTGTGTGTTCAAAAACAATTTGTGTTGACACTGCGGCTACCCTGGTAGTCAGCATTCCCACAATTTTGATTTTTCATTTTTGGTGTCTGTTCGTTTAATCCCTCAAGCCATGACTTCCGCTCTGTGGAATTTTGACTCGTTTAAAATTAGTTACATGTCCATGTGTGATCAGAATGTACGAAATGTTACTCCGGAGAACATCACATGAATTGCGTCTTCTCATTGTTTTATTCAAATACTACATCAGCTTTCCACAGTGACACATTGCGTTGATACGACAGCCGTAAATAAGTCTCAGACAGCCAGCGGATAAGTTTGTCACTTGAGAAGAATGTAGCTCTTAGCTAGCTGGGAATATTTGGTCTTGTTCCTATCTAACCTCGGACTTTGTCAGTAATTTGGTTTACAAGTTGCATCCCTGAAGAGAGCAAGTAGCGTTCACTTGGGCCGGATAGCGTGGGCGCTATCAAGTTTTGCACCAGTTGTCTTTGAAACTAAACCAACTGATGTAGCAAGACCGGAAAAGCCAGTTGAAAATGATCGTGCGAATGATACCCTACTCTCACCTACATGTTGCTTATTCTTTCGAATCTTTATGTTGATTTTTCGATATTAGAACAGCAGGGCTTATGGATTAAGCCTTTCCTATTTTTCACCCCCAAACCAGGATACGTCTCTTTGATCATCGATTATGTCAGCTGTGCATCAGCTTTACTCACCGATGTACGCCCATTGCTAATAGCTGATAGTTAGCCGTACACTCAACCCCTTCATAGAAGTATTCCGATGCACAAAGAAGTATCAGTAGTTCATCTTCAGCTAGTGGGGCATTGTTGTGGAATGTTACTTTCAGACAAGTAAGAATTGATCAACAAATTGTGGTAAATTTTGCATAACTTTAGAGCTTGATCTAAGTGTTTCTGGATATGGTCAATTCATTCGTTATGGTAACATATCTCATCTTAGTAATGATGGCGTGGACCCATGTCTAACGACTACCACCGCGTGGCGCAAACTATTTACAGTCTGTGTTCGTCAAAACTCTATGTTTAGTCACCTGAAATTTCGTTGAGATTTCCTTAAACTAGAAAGTTCACACAATGATTAACTTAAAAGTAAGAGTTTGAAGTACTTATTGATAGTAACTCCTCTAACAAAATTTCGTTAATTTTACATGGTTCAACCACCAATTCATTATTCTGATCACAAACTCAGATAATACTAAGGTGAAAGCAACCTGCCAGTAAACTTCAATTAATTTTATTCACAAAACTTAAGCCATAAGTGATCATAATCAATGATGAGCAGTGAGTGATTTTGGTTTTTATATCAAATGAACGTCACAAACAGCTGGTCGAAGCCGTCACATTCCCATAGACTTTCCAGTCGGCTTCTTTCCAAAATACCGCTCAACAAGTTAAATTTCTGTGATTTCAACTCGGAGAGAAGTCTTAGTCGAGGGATCAACGATTGGAGTTAACAGGACAGTAACTGTGTCTCCTCTTGAGGCGATCGGGCAACCTGATCATTACTCACAAGCGAAAGTGATTGAGCGTTCACATATGATAATTCGGTCGTGCGCAGTGGTCAACTCAATTTTCTCATGAAAACGTGGCCGGAGTTCCAGTCCAGGCGGTGGCAATGATATTGCATCACTGACGAGCTCTAATGAGAACGGAACTCGAGTCTAGTACCCTTTTCTTTTCGAAAGGGACTGACTGGAAGGTCTGTGGGAATACGAGATCTGCGATCAGTTTTGTGTGAGATTCTACCCATAATTATAATCAAATAACCCACGAATTGGTGTCTATTGTCAAGCATTACAAAACCTACTTCAAAATTCAGGTCTTACTTCTAAAAATCCTCCATGTAATTTCCGTGGATTGCGCACTTTATTTCACCGCCTGCTAAGGGCCATCATATTTTAAGTCGAAAACCGCCTGCTTCGTCGAGAAAACGATTTTGTCTAATCGGAGAAAACAGAAATTTCCAGAGCTATCCAAAGGCAAACTTCACTATTTTTTTACCCGTTCGACCTTTATCCAACTATGCTCATTGTTGGCTTATTGACCTTAGATTACTGATGACCTTAACCATTAATTTTGATAACTGTACTTCGATGTTCTGATTCGGTAACGTTTGCAGGTCGCCGTGCACCTTGTAATTTTCTCTTTGTCGCACACGTTTTGGAGCGAAATAAAGTGGCTTTTTGCGGTCACAGTCGTGTTAATCACTGAACCATAATCACTCGTTTTCTTTATTGAAGATAATTCGGCATCTATCAAGCGGAATACTGTTCCGTGGACGATCCAGGCTGTCTTTCCGGGATACAAGACATCGCATATGTATCCTCCGGAAAGCTGGTCTGGATTTTGGTTCAAAGTTGCTCGAACGTGTCCAAGCCGTTAATTCGGGAGCGTTTGATTTCAGTTATAAATCAGAAATTCCGGTCCATTTCTTTTCTGTCGTCAATCTCATATATAACTAAACAACAGAGCTCTTCAATACAACGTAAGATTGTTGGAATAATTTCTTTACGACCTGATGATACCTCCTAAATTTCAACCATACTTCGTTTAATTGTGCTATTTTCTTAAGGTAGCCACCCTTTCTTAATCACAAACCGGATGTGTGTATCCGTTTTGTTACTTCAACATTAACCAAAATTTCGAACCTAAGCATTTATCTTAAGCCCTTGGGGGGATAAACTTTTCAGATGTCTCATGGCCAAAGCCTGTTTTTAGACTATCTAACTACTATACCTTTTGCGATTTTTAACTTGACAGTCACATTACCGAGAAAGCCACTGACTTAACGGATAATTATTTCGAGGTCATTTGGTAATGGTCTAATGCACATATCATTGTCCTAATGACCATCATAAACTCTCCTCTTCAAAGTAATCCATTACGCCGAGAAAAAACACAGTGATTATAAAGAACTCGTTTTTTTATAATGAAACCATCTTAATCAATTCAAAAGTGACAAGTTCCAAAAATATCTAACCCCGGTTCATGAGTCAGTTGCACAGACAGCTGTTTTCGGTGGTTGCCATCAAGCTTTTACTTTTACATAAGGCACGCACACATTATATGTAAAAATCACAAGTCAAGTAAGTCAGTAAAAACTACTTATAGGTTCCCGGTCACAGGTTGCTGGAGGAGGACGGTTTTGCACAGTGTAATCACCCTGATGTTGAGTGTTTAAATACAGACATAGCTAATCAGAATAGTTAAGTCCCCAGTCCTCATATTTTTCTGTGATGATGATGATGATGATGATAGCTCTGAGTCTGGTCTGAATAACCTTTAGATAATTGGGAAAGCTTCATCTGAATTAACTTGATGGTCATTGTCAACCAAATGAGGACGAGTTGCACCGTTGCAAAGGTGTTCACGAATCCTTCCTGACAGCTGCCTTGTGACCGTCCCAACCTAACCTGTTTGTTAACAACTGGTAAGGAAATAAACGCAAAATAATTAAGAACACCTGGGCAAGCAACTGTTGAGGTCTGGCACCGATAACAGGGTAGGTATTGAACGATAAAGTGATCAGTACCACAGAACAGGTACATTCTGATGTCCGGCACATGTAACACACATTCACCGACACCCCAACCCTCATCTAGTATCTTATATATATTTAAATTTTACTGGCCTATTTGACTTGTTCTGATCTTCACATATAAAGCGCACTTGCATCGTGTAATCATAAAAGCCCCTTGAAAATGGCCCAAAACCGTTGTTTTCACAGTTGACATTTGTTCCTCGCTACGTATCTATCCTAATGCAGAAGTAGCTAACAGAATTTCCTGGGTGCCTAGTTAACTATTACTAAGTACCTTACCTTCACCACCAGAATAAAAATTGACGTTATTAATGAACATTGGTGAAGAGCAAATCATCCAGTGACTTTCAACACAGATTGCGTAACCTGGCCCTTTTTGTGGCTTTCATTTAAACGATGCAGGATGTGGCCAACGTCCGACTGACAGAACTTTCGTTGCATCGGACTCGCATTCAGCGACATATTGATGCAGTCAAGCTAATCTTGCAGGATCTACGTTCTAACATCATAGGCGAATTGAACAATCAACTGGATGTTTCACAATCCCAAATGCTTGAACGAGTAGAAGCTACAGTTCAACACAAACTGACGCAGTCGACCAAATCAACAATGTAAGTTGAATGTTCTGTAAATAGCTTTCACGGAAAATTGTAGGGGTGATTGAAGTCTTTATACGATGCGGTCATTAAGAGTTATGGTTTCCAAACCCATTAATCTATCACATTTTTGAAACTAGAACCTTGGATGAAATACAAAATCATGGTGCAATGTTTCAAGAAATATACACTACTGTCATCGAATGAAAGTAGAATACAAACAATAAGTTTCTGTTTTAACATTTCTGTCTACATCTCAGTAATTAGTTTGTAGACTGTTACAAGTAAAACCAAGCTATGTCGTTACACAATCTTGCAGGGGACTGACGAGGAACTACAAGGTGCTTCAGTGCATTGTTAGAATCTCTTGAGTACGAGCTACATATAACCAAGGTAGTTTTACGAAAGCAGGCAAAAGGTTGATCTGAATTAAATCAGAAGTGGAAAACACAATCTGTCCCCTCCGCTTGGGTACAGACCCCACCCATAAGACTAACAATGATATAGTATAATTCGTCATGCTGCATGTGCGTATCCGTCACTCAAGTTACCAAAATGTTTTCACAATCCTGAATTTGGGTTAGACTCAAGCCAAAAACAAGAAACTCATAGGGTTGTACGGCATGCGCTCCATCATGTGAGCTGTGAAGGCATGCTAGGACATCAGAAATTGCAAAATTGAACTCCGTTACCAAGCCATCTCATTGAATCATACGGAGTGATCCGTGTAATAGCATGCTACCCTGGGATTATGAAAAGTTGATGCTACTTTGGCACTTATATCATATCAAGATAACCAGACTGCACATTTGCAACATTTTTGGATTCTAGCTTTAGTTGCCTGAAAATCCTCGCCTCGATAATCAATCTCTGGGTTAAGTTAGTGGATTCATCATGGTATATTGAAGCAGGTTACCAACGGGGTCCAAGTGCAATAAGCTTAAACTTTAGGTACAGCTTCGTAACTCAGCTATTATGGTGCATGCCATGCTACTGGCTTTGTTTCAACTGACGCTATTAATTTTCACAGTTGGATTTCTTCTGACTTCATAATTCGCAAATCCTTGCAGCCTTGCTATGGATCTGCGCTGCGTTTGAGTCAAACCGGTCCACTTTCAGAACTTCACAGATTTTTTTGAACCAGCCAACAATTGTAGCACTCAACCGTGAAAAGTATTTCGGCCTAAACCTCGGCCTTTCTTTAAAGTGAATAAAAAATAGAACTGAAACCTTTTCATCCGGACGACTCACTATTTATACACTTCAGAATAAATCGGGTAAAAGTGCTACTGATTTTAACCTTCATCGAAATTGCCACATGCTTTTTACTACTGCTGCAGCTGAGCTTGAGCAGTAGCGTTACTTCTCGCTTTTAACCAAATGACACTTAAGTGATGATATTTTACTGGACCTGTGGGCAGTAAATTAAGTCAAGTTAATATGTATTCTTATCCAGGTTGTAGCATTAAGCTATGGGAACGTAACATGCACATAACCTTGTAAACTGCAGCATACAGGCATGCAGTTGTACAAGGCTCTCTTGGCGTACAATCAAAATGAACCGCTCCGCAAGAAAAAGTGGAAGAGTGGATACACGTGGTTAGGAGTTGATGTCGCAGTCCGTTTTATTATAAAACAGGAGAGCTGGGGATATGATGAACTGAAAGAGAAATATGTCATGCCGGTTATCTGACTGAGTATGTTTGTTAGCCATTTTTCAACGTTGCTATCCTTGGAAGACACTGGAATGAAAACGAGCTCCTTTCTTACTTCCTGCAATTCAGGTTCCTGGTGTTCTTTATGTTTTTGAGCTATTTTCTTAGCGTATCTGATGAATAACTTTTGCATGCTATGTTATTTAGACATGCACAAGATTTTCTGTTTTGAGAATACAAAACTGTGGATGTTTGTGTACCAACCTATCCAGGCGTTTTTTAAATAGTGTACTGAATAATGTCGTCTACTTGTGGGTGTGCGGGAACTTGTTCGGAAGATGTTTTTATGGTCGGTCTCTTCCCCAAACGTGAACTCAGTAGACTGGTGAGTGCGAATGAATGTGGTCAGCACTGTACACAGATAAATATCACAACTAGTGACGATTCAGAGATAATCCACTTACTGACAGTACTTACTGAAGCATGGCGCGTTCAATCTTTCCTACAAATACATCGGCTAGAAAAGCTCCGACTAGAGGTCCCCATTGCCATGCCATTTGTCTGTCAGTACAGCGCACGGTTGAATAGAGGTTGCTCAGCGACGATACATCGGAGCATAATCTGTTTCACTTTCAATACTAATGGCCCAAAGTCGCGTTCGGTTTCAGACACGTCATAACAAACAAAATCAACTGTTTCTAACAACCGCACCAGGTCGAAAAGTATGAATGCGTTCCATGAGAGTTATTTCTGTTCAGTCGTATTACTGTCCGTATGCACTTGGAGAATTCAAGCATACTACGTAGACTGAGCACAGCTTTTGCTATTCGAACAGATTCAAGCGCTGAATGCCGGATTTTATCTTCCCTAACGTTTCAACAAATTACAGAGATTCTAACTGTATCCACGGCTTATCTCTGCGGGCGTCGATGAGTTCAAACAGACTTTCCATTCTACAATCATCAACCCGTCTTCTCGTCCCTCTGGTCTATCTGACTTTTTAGAAAGCTGAAAAAGTTCTATGCCGAATTTCCTAGTGGAATTGTCTTTTGCTTGTACCCTTCTGTTCACTTGGAACCATGGCAGAAACGAGCTATCATTTTCACCACTGTGTTAACTCGTAAAGTCATGTCGCGTCAAAACATTGCGATGATTGTCTTAATTTACCTCTTCGTTAGTACTGAATTTGATGGGACCTGCTGACGCTGGTTACAATCACCAATCCTTGATCATTTTGTAATCGGTGGAGATCACATATTGCTTTGAAGGTGGTGTAATAGACATGTTACGAGAGCTAAAGTTGCGACATTTCATAATCACTATTGCTTCAACTTAGGCCAACTCTAGGACTAAGTCTGGTTGGAGTTCATCTAGTAACTGAGGCGTAAAATACTTCTGGAACTTTGTCTTAGAACAGTTAAAGCAGATTATGAGATCCATGTCTCAGCTGCTTGCGATTACCACTAGCAGGTTGTCCGAGAATGTGTTATAGAACCGCCCACCCATGCAGAGGTGTCAACGGATAGGTACTTTGCTCACTCGTTGTCGTGGCCCGATTGACCGAAGCGAGCACGTCGACTTCCGCATATCTGCGCCATTGTGACAGACCCGCCAATCCGCTCGCCAGTTCGCTCGATAGGAAAATTGCCTGTCTGGCTGGGCAGCTTGGTGCACACGGCAGACTGGATGTTGGATGATCGAAGCAGCCAAGTCGCCCGAGTCTGTTCGCTGATTAAAGTCGCCCGCTTTGTCGGCTGCAACACCCGAATATATGGCTGTTGTGCTTTGTGAACCAGTGTCTGCTTAAGGTCAGCTGGACAGATCGATGTGAGCAAGTTGTGAAAATCATCAATCTAATTACCCTTAATTGCCGAAAATTATCGAGTAGCTGGCAGTTCAATGCAGACGTTGCTATCTGTCAGCTGACTGTAGCCTATCGCTGGCTTCTGAAGCAGTGGCGGCAATTATACTTGGGTGATACTGTAAGAGGTGTACATGAAGAGTTAGGGACAAGTACAACACAGTGCTAACATATCTTGTAAACACCGGATCGGAGAGCATTTACTAAATGTCACTATCGCTGTCGCAGTGTACATTCATTTGGACCACTGCAATAATTTTTGGTCCGTTATCAGCACTTTAGTGGGTCTACACACATTTATCGTTGTCATGGTCATCCCGATAACTAGCATTCGTATGACTTAGAGAATACTGGTATCCATTCATTCACCACGTGACCTTTGTCCCTATGTTCGGCTAAACGCAATTTTGTGGAAATTAATGGTGATCGACTGGTAGTAGAAGGTGAATTGTTGATTCACAATTTCACTTTACCAAGCTGTATAAATGACAAGAGCAGTCCCACAATACAGAGGGCCGGTGGCTTACTTAACGTCTCAGTCACCATGTGACCGGTTGGTCCCGCTCAGTGGAACACGTGTGGGAGGTTGATGCAGCTGTAAAGAGTGATTAGTCGGGTAGCTGGCAAGAGCCATTCAGTCGGACGAGATACATTGAGAAGCGGGTGCACGTGCATGACAATGCAGCCAGCACAGAACGAGATTCGAGCTTTTCATATCTGGTCCGCAGGAGTTGAGCACATCCTAACCCTACGTTTTATCCCAGAACTCATGCACTCACACACTTCCAATTTTGTGTTGGGATTTCAAATCGGCGTCGATGTTGCGTACTTCTGCCAACAAGCAATCCGATCATATATCCTGTTTGAAACACTAAGTTCCCTTTAACCATTTCATTAGAGCAGAAAGAAGACATATATTGCGATATGTTAACATTTCGTTTACTCTCAGTCGCAAAACGTAAAACATGCAAGTTATATACATCATACAAACAAGGACAGACAGGGAGTTAGACACGCATACAAGCACACCAAGTATTATGTAATCACGACCATGGCAACTTGATAGGTTGCCTCAACCACTTTTGTGCACACAACGTCGGCTGGTAAGTTCGGATGAGCATCGCTTCACAGAAAGCTAGTATCCTGTGAAATATTTAATTTTGCTCCGCAGAGAGAGCGGGATTTGTATGATTTCTTCTCGAAAATACATACATTCAAAAACAATTTTAGATGGTGAGCGATCCGATAGAAAACGTTAAGCGCATTCCACTTCTATTTGTTTCAACACTGTAGGAACCTTTGTGCTTATTACGTGCAGCAAGCAGAATTTATCACATTTTATACCGTTCACCCACTTGAATATTGGAAAAAGTACACGTATTTTGCTAGATGGATTCAGTTTTCACAGTCGCAAAAAGGCGTGAAGGTAACACTAAGTAAGTCGTGCAAATATGCATGTCACAGAAAAATGTTTGTGGTATTTGTGGTCTCATCGTCAAAGTCAATTGCTTTCACGCACATGATTGCAGTTGACGCTCAGCAATCAGCAAGGCTATTAGACATTTGAACAATGGATCACTTCAAACGCCGAATTGGAAACCATGCTGTAATCAATCGTCAGAAAAGTTTCTGGAATGACAGTCAGGTTAGGAGGTTAACCGATGTGCTGTCCACTAGTTACTTCGAAACATGCTCATATATTCTTGTTTGAAGCCTTCTATCAATTCCATAGATGTGCGTTTACCCGCAGCTTCAAGTAAAGCTATAAAATATGTGCGGGACAGATAGTGTAGAACTGCTTCCTTTTATTGATGGCAGCAATAATTTTCTTGGTTTTAGTTGATACATTTAATTCTGCAGCGTTGTAGGTTCTCGTAGTTACTGTTTTAATACGCTGGGTTGTCCAGTGGAGCAAACTGTCTCGTTTATAAGGCAATTTAAAAACTATGGTTTTCTTTGACACGGTTGCTACCTATTCTTCTTGTATTACTCTCCTCGTGTTCTGTTTAGTTAAGCTGCTAGGATAGTTGTTTGATCGTCCGAAAATACCGGGTAAAATCATTGCACCCCCGTGGCCATGCACACATATCCCGAAGAGATTTATTGCGTACGCATGCTGATTTCTCAAACTGTCACAACCCACTTAATTGATCTTATGTAACCAGTCTTCACGGATCGGACCAAGCTGACGTTCACGCTTAATATCCCTTAACTCACTGACTTATTGCCCACCACCCATATAATTGTGGTATTTAGCCTGGTGATGATTAAGTGAAAGCGAGCCTGTTTGCTACTGGTCTAATTGCGTGATCGCGAAGTATTGGTCAGACATCTTCTTCGTCAGTTGTATCCAGGTTGCAGATGGCCCAAGTTTGATAGAAAAGTTTTTCGCCAAGGTTTGTTCAGGAGTATTGGTGTGAGGCTCATGAAATGCAAATACCACGTGCATTTCGGTCAGCGATAAACCGAGTGCCAAAAATTCCCTGTAGCCGTGTGTGTAAGTAGAACGTCCAAAAAAGACAAACGATCCTACTCTTCCGTCTCACTTTTAAACGACGAAGTACTCTGAGAAGAATTCAGTGTTTGTATAACTCCATAAATCTGCTTCTAACTATCATTTGTGACTAGGATATTAACAACACATAGCTTATAAATTTTAATGCTTGCGATGGCGGCTGCTGCCTCTTGTCCAATCTTCGGCGTGAAAAATCAGCCAATGTTAGTCCAAAGAGACCCTGTCGCGATGTCATCATTTGTTGAAACTCTTGTCTTGTACAATCTTACACCACCTGTGCGCAGTAAACTCAAATGCGTAAAAAATTAATTGGTGCGGGGGCAAATGTCGTAAAAATATGAACGCAATCACATAAAATGCCAATGTTCTGACGCAAGGGAACATTTGTGAGTGGGTAAAAACACCTAACGAGGCTATGTTACACCCACAGATATTCATAACGTCAATACATTTGATAAGATTAAAGGTATCCTATAGTGTATAGATAACTAGCTGTTTATTTCAGGATAGGAATTTCCCTGATGTTCAAGTAGTGCACGTTATGAAGGCAAATTACCAGCATACCAGAACGGCAACCGGTGTAGGCTTTGATAACTAATAGCAAAGGCACTTGAATAAGTACCATGAAGTGACTTGCCTACGTCAGCACTTTATAGTTTAAGAGTCGTATGTAGATGCATCCATTTACTCACTGTCCGACTCTTCATCTCACGGGGGTGAGACAAAATTATATATTCGTGGTCTGTCTGGTTTGGTTCTTTGTTGTTGGCCTTGCTCGTTTTCGAGTAAGCCTTTGAAAGTTATTTTGGTGAGCCCAGTTTAACTAACGCTTTTTCTGATTTCCCACTTAAATTAGTGACCGTCGAGCAGAATGCAACGCGAAAAAGCATTAAAAGTTCCAGACGTAACTCAACCTCATTGTTCGATGAAAAGATGATCATTTATTTCTATATATTGGTCCAACCTGCGCCCAGACCGTGAGCACTTTCTCAAGCGACATGAGCACAGGCCAAACTGCACAGCTGGAGGTCACATTTGACACTATGACAAGAACATTGTTGGTGACGTAGAACAACTAGGCTTAACCAAGGTAGAGTCTGAAGGGCAACAGCTCATTGATACCAACTAGTTTATAGTATTATTAGAAAATGTTAAGAAACTGTAGAGTTTCACCAGACTGCCTACCTCATTAGTGTCTCGCAACGCAAATGGTGCGAAGCCAAAGATGGTTACACCATGCGAAATACTTCCGGTATTTCAGAATAAGTATGAAAACGTGTTTTGATTAACCGTGCATAACCTTGAGGGACTTGCAATTTCAAAGTGCATCTTGATTCCGTATTCGGCGCAGCAGTTCATGAATTTGGCATGTTTTTCCTTCGTGGTGAATAATACAGTTAGTGATACGTTAGTTCAAAGTAAGTTCAAAATATGAAAGATAATGAAGCTTTATATCAGAAGTCTATTTTGCATCGATGGGTACTTTAACCATGGTAATGGTGCATTGCACTAACTTTGCACAAATTTTGAGAAAAATAAATACACTTGCAAAATTACGTTTTGAACGCAACCAAATGAAACTTGCCATACACCTTAGTCTTCTATATGCAAAACGTTTCTGATAACCTGGGGGCAAGATACGTGACGGAGGAGTGTATCAAAAACAAGTCACCTCAAATCACGCGTTTGTTTTATGCATTTTAGGAGATGAATATACAGCGTTTACACAACTACATTTTGAAGAAACAAAATAATTTTTAAAATTATGGATTAAAATTTGTGGTCAGTCTATTTTCTAACTTGTCAAGGTTGCTAAAAATGCGTGCCAAATAAGGAATAAGAGAAGAACCGTGTGCAAGAGCGCATACGTTTTTGAACTTAAAGCGGGATGTAGTTTGGAACGTGGATCCACATTTAAAAGGAATTAATGAAGAGGGTGCTCGCAATCGGTCAACATTTTAGAGGCAAGCGACTCGTGTACTTTATAATTTTGTAACTATAAATTCAGTGAGATTTTAGAGAGGAATGCTGTCACAGACAACCGTCGCACATATCTAGAAAAGTGTTTACAATATTCCACTAGAATTTCGGAGAAAGTAACTGGCAAAGGGGAGTGTGCTTGCGTTTATGAAGCATGAGAAAGAATTAGACAAACTGAAAGCTACTTTTGACATGAAACTCGCCATAATAAATACTTTTTAACTTGAATAGACCATGTCAATTTGTGGCTTATCGTGACACCTAAATGATCGACAAATTGGAACTTAGAGAGACATTTGTTTCCGGCTTGTAGTTAAGAGTGTCTGCCGGTAGGTTGTTTAAAAAAAGAAAACAAAACACTACTGCTTTGGGACGTATTGAGCGAGAAGGTGCGTGCGTTCGACTGACTGATCATTTCGGCGAGGCCATTCTGCGGTGCAAGAAAGAAGGTTATTTTTGAACGTTGGCCAACAAAATGACGTTTGCAAACTTAAACAAAAACAAATCCTTGGGAATGGACGGTGGACTCAAATAGAGAGAAAAGAGACATGAAACGACAATTTAATCCTTGAAAACACCCGAATATCGGCTATCGACCAGTTAGGCGTGTAAACTAGGGATGATCCGAAAAATAATCACAACAAAGTTATAAAAGGGTCGAAGGCCAAACTTTTCAAGAAGTCGAAAACAGGTGTTCTCTGTGAATGAGATTGAAGTCAAAAAAACGGATTGTCGTACAACTGCCATCTATAAATGTAAAAATTGTGTGAACCTAGACTGACAGTACGCAAACTGTTGAGCGTCATTGTAGTTATTGTGAAACATCAGACAGTTTGGAACATTCCTTTCAAATTGTTTCAACTTCACCGATCTGCATGTCATCGGTCGGCTTTGGATGGGCCCTTCTTTGGTGGCGGTATCATACTAGCATTTGTTTGACAGTTAGCAAGTTCTCCGCGTGATGCAGTCTATGAATGTATCTGCAACAGGCCAAACTTTTGACACACTCTGAGCATGAGTGACCACTGTCTATCCGGCTCTACCGCCTTGCCAGCCTCTGTCTGCATTATCTATTGTTCGTTCAATAGGGAAGAAAGCGATTATTATACAGCAGATGAGGGAACGTTCAAAGGATTTGACAAATTACAGTTTGACTGTTCAATAGTGTAAAGGGATTTTTGTATGAGACGGCCAGCATCGTTTAGCTCATCTACTGCATTTCGAAGTTTCCTGCAGTTTTTTAACCTCACAGTATTAAGGTATACATGGTAGTAAGGCGAAAAAGTGAACCTTTAATTGCTGATGAAAGCAATTCCATTACTGCGTATTTTTTGTTGACATGCACTTTCCCTCATTAGACAGAATTTTTCAATATGAAGAGATGAGAACCATGGAGAACAGAAGTAAAACCAAAAGCTGGGATAACTAGCCCACTGGCCACAGTAGAGGAAAAGATCAACCGGAAAAAACGAACCGAAGTCTGTTGTAGATATTAGTTCATTTAATCTGTCCAGGCTTCCAGTAACACACTGTCGTTGCCTTTAATTTCGAGCTGAGCAGCGAGTTAAATTTCGATGTGGAGTTTCACTGTAAACAACAGAGGACCATTTAGCCGTCACGTGGTCTGACTGTTTGTCCACTGGAAAAAAATTGCGGGTTAGTTATAAAGGTTAGGTCAAAATGGTCTTCTGTTCTGTCAGGGAAAATATAATCTTTGTTAGACAGTGTCGTAAGGAAACTGATGAACAATCGATTAAAACCATTCGAAAAATGCACAAATAGGAGCGTTCATGAAGGGCATTAGAAAATGTCAGCAAATAATGCCATCCCTTAACTGGTACACGTGAGGATAAACAAATATCGGCCAACTAATTGGAACGATGTCCAATCAGCTATCAGAGGTTTTATTTTAATGTATCACAGCTTATATCGTTTGTGGTATAGTGTGTACTGAGTGACACCAAGAATGTTAGTTGTGATTGATAATACCGTCATCGCCAGTTTGGTAATATGCTAGGCTGTCTCCACAACAGGATGCGAAGACTGATTTGAACGACGCCATCCTTGAGGTCCGTATGCAGTCAGGTCACGTTTTTGGAATATCTGGTCACTGCTCATCACGCATGCACTCCCTGCCAAGCCAAGAGCCCACTAACGTTAGATGTGAGGTTGCAAACCGATGTATTTACAAAGGAAAATGAATGCGTCCAGTTTTTAGGTAAGAGCTAAAAGTCGTGTTCGGTTGACCGATTGAGGTCCTTACAACACAGCTGAAATCAGACTGGGAAAGAGAGTTCAGTGGCATGAAGGCTTGGCTGAGTTGTTTGTGAAGTGGGGGAAGTTAGTAAGCCAGGTGGTGGAAATTCTAGTAAAGCCGTTTTATGGATTCTACCTTAATTTTATTTGGCACTCGTTTGTTCCCGTATATAGGCACTATCATGTTGATTGTTGAACTTTGTACATAAAAGGTTCCGTGAATTACATCTTACAAATTTATTTTCCTTCCTTTTAAAAATGCTATATTGTCCTCTTCTCACTTTCGTACGTTATTTAAGAAACGAAGTTGGATTGCTTTCAATGATGATTAGAACGATTTTGACCGATGGGCCCAATTGGAAATCGGCACTCGAGGTGATCTTGACTGAATGAATGGAGAAAGGGCGACAGGTTTTTCCAGTTTTCACCATAATTTAGGTTTAAAGTAACGATGGATTAACTTAGGTGTAATATCCCATTTAAATCAGACAGTGCGGGTCAGTAACTTTTCATAACACAAAAGGGATGCCAAAAACAAGGTACTATCAAGCCACTCAGTGCTCGTTATTGTCAGCAAGAATGGTTGAGTTTCGCGAAGAAATGTTACAACCCTCAGCCGATTTAGTACTTGAGGGAAATTATTAATATCAAATGAAAAGTATGCGCTAACTTGACATTCTGCTCATCAAAGGTGTGCACTCCTTAGGTCAGGTAAGGCATAAAATTACCTCTCAGGGGAATTTCGAAATAGTACTCCCGGCACAAACGTGATAAGAAAATTCGTCTGCATGATACATCCATTAACTGTTGACTCTCTCTTTCCAAGTACATGCAGCACTCGATGATGTCGGTGTGTCAAAGCTCAAATGAATTGAGAACTAAGAAGAAAAGAAAGGACAACGTACTTCATATTTACCGACAAATCCAGTCAGACTTAGGTACATTGGTAACGACAAATTGACCAACAGTTCGTGCTACTTAAAGAGGTTGGGATTTGGCGTTCTCAGAATGAGTAGTTTGTGATCGTTTGTGGACTGTCGTCGGTTACTACGCCTTTTTATGGCCCTTTCAAACAAAATACTGTGCTCCACCCTCTCTAGGCAGAAAGAAACCTAAATGGTGCTAAGTCGAATTGGCTAGTTTGATATTATATCGAGTAATTCCTGACTGGTGTGACAAGATTATTAAATTATTATCAGAAGCCATTAACTCATTTTAACTACATTTAACTGCATCATAGTGTATACGAGCTAATTAACATGTAGGTATAAAGACCAATGAAGATTATTTTTTATAGGCGGTGTAATTTTCATTACATTCCGATAAAAACTGTATTCAAAGGCCTTTATCAAAATTATTCGACACCAAGCAACTATCAGCGCTTAACACTTTATTCTTGTTATTGCTTATATGAGCCAGCATCAATATAAAATCGTGCATCTTCCCAACTGTCACTGGTCTCTAGTTCTTCTTCCGCTGATTCTCACGCATTCAAATCATGTCGCCTGAAAACTGACAGTTCTCTTCAACTACCGCTACATTTGACTCAAATGTACAAACCTCCTTATAGGCAACATGAATATATTTTGCATGTAAGGTT
>JTDE01006676.1:18443-31737 GCA_014338405.1 Paragonimus skrjabini miyazakii
TACACAAGCCCGACCACCTCGCCAAGGTAGCAGAATAGGTCGTGACCGACTAACCCAATTAACCGCGAGATACTTTCATGGGATTTCGACCGTATTAGCAGCAGCAAAAACAACACCATCACCATCATCAATATCAGCCATGAAGTCAAAAGAAGAAAAACCAGCCCAAGTCTACAAGTCTACAGAGCCAGTTTATACTCGTGTTTGCGCCACAAAGCCTACATCTACATCTTGTAAACAAACAACCCTCTTGAAAGTCGGAATCGGGTGGCTTTTGCAGTCTCACTTGACTAACAACTTAGTTGAGAAACGGTGACATTCGCCCAACTGAGATCAGATAACTGCTAGCTCTTCAAACTCGTACAACGACTTGCTGAGTTAATTACGAGGGCCCCAGACCAGAAGTCGAATGCGACGAACAGTGCGTAACACACTGATGGTCACTGTTATTTCTATATGCCAAAACCTCTTTTGTCAACCTCGCATCTTACACCAGTCGACTGACAGGGACAGAATGCGCTTAGAGTAGCAGACCACCAGTTGGTATACAAACACACTCATGTCTATGTATCCTTAGAGAGTTAGCAAACGAAGTTGCATAGTTCTCCACGACTCATACTTCCAACAGTATGTGAAGCAGAAAACGTACAATTTTGTGGTTGACATTCTCTACTAGTATACTGTATCAACTAACTTTTAACATGGGCTAAGCAAGTGAATTGCGGATATCAGCAAACCTGGTCGCTCAACTACAAAGGGAGCTCAAAACGAGTCACAGACAGGTGACGCTAAATTCCGACAGCCAGTTCGCGTCCGCATCCGGTTATGCCTAAAATTCTCTAGAGTATCCGTCTTAGTATCCAGCATCACGAAAATGTGTACACACGCAAACAGATGAGGAGGATTGGCGCTTGCTGACTCAACCATCAATCAAGATTTATGACATTTCTTCAAGCAGATTCGTTCGATCGAGTGGATACTGGTCCATGTCAGAATGAAATTCCTCCGATGGTGAACACCAGCAACCACTGAAGCAATCGTATATTACGACTAAGGATGACAATCAGAGTGACTAACGCGACGATGAAGACAGTTAATGAAGTGAAGAGGTGATAAACGCAAACAATTTATGTTGTAATTGTTGTCCTATTCTCAGTTGCAGCCCAGCTATTTGTCTACAGAGCATAGAGTCCATATTTCCCCCCAGATCAGACACGGGTTTTATCGGTCAACCAGAATATATGGAAATAAGAACTTATCCATATTCCAAGGCTGTATGACAGTTTATCGTCAATATCAATCACCAGCATGTTGCTGTTGATGCTGTAGATGATCTGCTTTGATAGGCAGATAAGAAGGCGACAGTGGTGTCAAAAGACAACGAACATCGGAACAAGCGAGGACAGCATCACTTGGTTCGCAACAATACTGAATACTCTGAGATGCAATACAGAAATAATAGGAAAACCTTGTCAAGGTCTCCACACTAGAGCTGGGTCAGGTGGGGACGCATAGAGCAATATACGAAAATCAAAAGCAGCCGTTGTCATGATAAACAGTATTGAATACTGACGAAGGAGTGTAATTGTACAGATAAAAGTGAACAACACTTTGTTTAGCCAAAGTGATCACAAACAAAGTACATAGTTCACACATGACTGATATTGCAGAAAATGTGACCAGTAAGAACATGTGACGGTAGCCAGGTTGATTGCAACGTTCACCAAGCACAGTAAACAACGGTAAAAATGAGTGACAACACAGCATAAAAACAGATGAGCACGCACGCAGACAAGTGCTCGTCAATGAACAGGTCTGAGTTCACGAGCCGGAAACTGATCCACACACAAAATCGTACTGGCAAAATTAATTATCATGAGTCAGCTCTTCAATCGATTTTAGTTTGGTTAATTAACTACGTAAAAGCTCATGGTCCTCTTCTGAGTGATGTACGGCTAAAGAGTTGTGTCTACAATCCATAACCTCAGCATCACAAACTGTCGTTCATAGCATCAAACAACACGAAAAGTACGTCGGGTAAAAGTGGACTTACCGCGTTTAAGTCGTGAATTACGAATAACCTCGCGGCTTTTGATGTTTTGTTTCTCTCCACAAGCATGCTGCAAAAAACTGATGGATTTGCCTGCCAGAAGTATCTAAAACAGAAAGAAGTAGGAACAGTGTCGGAACAAATATGAGCCAAAGTGAACAAACTTACCACCATCATCGATAGCAATATGATAATGGTCGAAAATGATGCTCAACTGCCACAGGCAAACACTATGAAAAGAGTTCCGAAACTAAACCGCCACATAGCGAGAATACCTCATTGTTAGTAGTAGAGTAAACCTATTCCTAAGAACATGAATCCGAAATTAGATTTGATAAGTCTTATACCGTCCACGCAAGATGGACTACATACTCATCCGAGTAACTGTC
The DNA here is from genome assembly GCA_014338405.1 of Paragonimus skrjabini miyazakii. Classification (NCBI taxonomy): domain Eukaryota; kingdom Metazoa; phylum Platyhelminthes; class Trematoda; order Plagiorchiida; family Troglotrematidae; genus Paragonimus; species Paragonimus skrjabini miyazakii. The sequence goes on from JTDE01006676.1 coordinate 20,883, forward strand.
CCCGCCTTCAAACGGGACTCAGGGTCAAGGTTTAATACAAGTAGAGCAGCGCCTTCGCTGGTCTCGTCCGGTCAGCAGTTTGGATGAACATATGGATTTTTGGTGGATTGTAGTCTTTGACTCCCATATTGTTTGGGTTTGCTAAATCACTATTTGTCGGTCATGCGCAGACAGTTATGGCTTACAATAATCAGTCGAGAGATTCGTTCGAAGTCATGTTGACATGTTGGTCTGAGCATGAACGTTGTTGGAAACAGTTATTTGTAGAAACTGTAATCATCCTGGTCGCGCATGAAAGTAAGTTTCGGCTTTCACACCAAAAGGTATTAGGAGATGTTGGTCCACTTTGAACAATCGCACAAAATTCATTTAACTAGGAAAACGCCTCAACACTTACGGAAACAAGAAAATCAGACACCACAACTTGCACAGTAGACAACGAACTTTACTGTAACATCTAATCCGTAGATACTTAAGCTTGATTACTGTGTATGCGATTAGGACGCTCGTCTGTTACTCCCATCCACGGGACACTGCCGACGAGTCACGTTAGCTTCCGGAGGTACTAATCCCATATTGTCTGAATACCTTTCTTCCGGTTGTTTCTGAGCATGCATAAACGATTAAGGCAACCGATGAGTGAATCAACATGTTCAAAATCAAAAAGTTCAACTTATCATGGCATCTCATTTCCAAGGACGAAAATACGTGACAGACTACTGTGTAGGCCACCCACGAAAAACGAACGTTCCGGAACGAACACAAACAGGAATGCGAAAAAGAACAACTAGAAACGATCAACTTACCTTACTAGCTTGCGCACCGGTGATGAAAGTGGGGATCATCTGACGGCGAAGGCTGTACTTTTCATGCCAAAGGCGTTCTTTCTTCACGGACGGATTGCAAGCGACAAAGAACTCTTGGAACGGATCATCAAGCTGGCCATCATATATCCACAAACTAATTAGATGTAACAGAGTTGACGCAAGATTTTTCAACATAAATCGCATCATGCTGGCTATTTCCGGATCTCCGATTAGAGTGTATGCGTAGACTTCAGAAGCCAAAGCACCACCACGCTTACCGCGGCATACGTCACATAGGCTGGCTAAAAACCGAAGACGAAACCGCGGTTCCTGTGTCCATAGGGAGAACCGGGTGAGTGTAAGCTGTTGTGTATTGGAATACACTGTTTCCATGGACAGGTCGCGGCTACCTAGTATATTCACATCTGTATGGCTGCCACCTATGTCCGATCGATCGTCCCGCGCCGGCAAGTTCGTTGGACTGGCTGCTCCACGATGTTCGCGACCTAACTGACTCTGAAACCACAGGAAGAGTTACACGCAAAAGATACAATTAAATCCAACAAACAAGCCACGAGATTTCTGAACAAACGCGAAAGGTGGTGCATTGTGCATACGATAGACATTATAACTACAGCTAGTGCGAGATGCCTTCACGTGGGAACAACACAAATGGGATGCAACGTACTGTAAGTTAGTAAACGCCGGAAGGTAAACAGTTCAACGCGCTCATCTCAATATCAACCACTGAGGTATTATTGTTGACAATGATGAGAAGGATGCCGATGCTTGGCAAAAGCGAAGCACAAGTCAGGTGTCTCGATTCGAAACAATCTGAACAAAAGTGTTTAAATGAGAAAGCTACGACCAAATATGGTTATTGTTCAGTCTGAAGGAAAAACATTAACCGGACGGTTCCCGACACCAATGGCAACGACAATTGTGTGTAGATCATCACGGTCATAGACCATATTTTGCTGATCATCGCATGAACACTGCAAAACCATTTGCTGGAAGAACTGCTTCCTCGTAAAATTGTGGTGGATTGTCAGGCCGGAGGTGTGAACGTTCCAATACTCAGTGGAATACCTCGACGCGGGGGGAGTTACGTCCAAAAACCCACAACGAGCGGATGGCGGAAAAAGGGGGCAATCGGATGAAGCATCGCTCGACCGGATCGGACCAACGGGCGAGAAATGGCAGGCAAAATAGAATGGACGACGAAATCGGAGGCGCGATTATTCCAACACTCGCAGGAATATATCGACACTCCCGTGGAATACGATCAAAGCCCACTGTGGATAGATGGAGGATAACACGAGCGACCGGACGAGTCATCGATCAACGAAATCGGACCAACAGACGAAGAATGGTAGGCGGAAAACCCCCCGATAGACGGCGCCGATCACACACATAAACCGGGCAGAAGTACACACGACGTGTGAGGGGAAACCTGGGGGTGTTGTCGACTAGAATGCTGATTCATAAACGCGAGCGCGCGTGTGGGATGCGAACTAGCGTGTTGGACAATAAAGATTATGTTTTATTGGACGCCTTTTCGCTACACAATGGTCTCCTTGCAGCGACCACTTTAGTAAGCGAAGACCCAAATGCAATAGAAAGTCTGTAGTAAGTAAAGGCCACTACACTAAACATCACAACGCATAGTCCCAAACAGGCATCTGTAGCGGCATGTGTAGTCAGTTCCACGGGAACAGGGAAAGAAGCCGCAGAAATAGACACTTTATTCTTTCACCGTAAACGGAATTCAGGGGTATAGCTGAAAAAATGTTTAGATCGACAGTATAGAAGGTTCTGTCGATAACATTGTCGTCTTTCAGCGAGTGTTTCGGCAAACGCATCATCACTGGATGGTAAAGCCGTTGTTCTCTGCTAGCGAACCCCTGTCCCTTTTGTAACGGTGTCACAGTGCCGCCTACAAATCGTTTCGGGTAGCTTTGTTGCAAAAATAGCACGTGTAGAAAAGACAATTCATCGGAAATCATATCCTGCGAATATACTGATTCATCGGCCTAATAGTTTAAGATTTCGTTTTTGCGTGAGCAGAACTGAATATACTGGTTACGTAAGGCTTGTTTCCTATTGATCTCACGTTGAACAGGTCCATTAGAACCACACAGAATGAGTAGGTCCAAGAAGGTTAGTTGAATGTTTAGATTCTACCATATATGCCAAGTTGACGTAGGACGAGATGGAAATGGCTGAGAGGCCCGTTGGATTAATGTGTTCACTAACCATAAAAACGTCATTCACATATTGCTTACGTGCAGAGCACTCATGCGTGATTTTTTCCATTTTTGAAATTTCGCCACGAAAATGTAGGCAAACAACGATCCCAACAGGAATCTCAGTTACACATCACCTCTCTGTTAACATGTGTAACAAATGAAGACAAAGGTAAGTTGTGAATGTAAAGTACAGTGGCCGTTCCCATTCCGTTGAAGACAAACGGCAAAAGGCGAAGTGCCTGTTTCTACAGCTAATTGCCGCGCACATATTTGCTGGTTCCCGTGGGACTAGATGCCAACCTGAACACACATTTTCTTGGACAAACTATCCACCCAAAAGAGACGTAGATGCACGCGGGCGAACGTCCCCAACGTGGGGACACAACACCGTCTCGTGAGATTAGGAGTAAGCCGTTTGTAACGTTACACTGAGTTCCGATAACACCATGAAATAATGTTTACTGAGTGCGTGACTAGATCCAGCATTTGGTTTTGGTTCAACCAGCCCCGATTAACATTCACCTTCAAGTTCGCTACTGTCCTTTTTCCGTTGTATGTGGCGTTGTCATTTTAGAAATATCTGACTATCTGTACACTTCCTAATATGTGTATGCTGACATATTTTACAAAAAAGGAGCTGAATAACAGAAAGCAACTAACGTCAACCAGAAAAAAGGACGCATCGTCAGATGAAGCTAATAAGCAAACAGACTGAGACCACCTGGAATGAAAAGGAGTATAGGTCAACCACTACACAACAGCTATTATGATCTGGTCACATTATCAAGGCAGGCAATAGACATTTGACGGTGATGTGATTTGGCAACATGCTAGCCGCTCAACACCTGATACGATGTACGGAAAATATCACACACAGAATATAACATAAACAAAACTGGTGGCCTCCTGTTCACCATATATATTGCCCAGGAGATAGCCACTTGCAGGCTGGCGAGACTGCGGAAGACAAGAGGTGCGCTATGTGGATGTAGGTGTAAGCGTGCTGTTTAGACCTCTCTGAAAGTCTCCACTAACAGTTCTCCTTGGTCTGTCACATTCAGACAATCGGGAATCAATAAAGAACGGTGCATTTCATTTTTCCGTGGAAAATGTGGCGGCAAGCGAGGATGACATTGTAACGAATTTAAGCACTAAGAGTTGGCGCGAATTAACAGAGGAATAAACATCTACCAACCCCTTGACGATTCCGACGAAGCCAAACTAACAGCCTATATCTACCCAACTCACCGCTAGTCCAAACGCCGATACAATAGCAGACCTAACGAAGGACCAATCCAAACGTCGCGATACAGACACCATACCAGGATTGGACGAAAAACCTCAATGTTACAAATCCTGTTAGTTGTCAAGTACTTTGTTCTGTTTTGCACCAATCAGTTTACAGTTTGACTTTGCAAGTGCTAATATGATCTGTCAATGACAGAATGTGATTTCTTTAATACTGTTGTACACTTATAACTGCGGCTTCTTGTCTCATAAAAAAAATTGCCTATTGCAACCATTACGAGATCTTCTCCTTATTACTTGCGTGGGAGGTTTCAATTCGAGCACGATTTCTAGGGTTAGTCCCTAATTCCGAGTATTACAATCTACGCTTTGAAAAAAAAATACTATGGCCAAGTTCACTTTTTCACACCCGCTTACTAAAAATACAGTCCAGAACGTCAGAGAAAGAAAAAAATCCTTCCGGAAATGCGTTAGTTTTATTGTAGTTGTCCCGGCGCTCAAACGAAGTTCTCATCGCTTACATTCTACTCTACCTTGATCTGAGCATTTGCCCTAATGAAGTCTGCCAGCGTCAGAAGACAAGATGTATCGGTGTTGAATGCGCTGCCAGAAGTTGTAAGGTCTTTGGAAGATCGTAGAATAGGGTAGCCAGGACAACCAGCGTCGTCTGTTGTGGTTGACGTTGCCACCAACCTTGAGGAAAACAACGGAAATGTAAGTTCGAAGCTAACAGTTACACGAGCTTGTAGCTCTGTTCGAAATAAACCTGTGCCGGTGGACTATGTGATCATCCGGGTACATTCTTTTATTTGCTAAGCGCGCATGTGTATAATGCGCCCACTCCAAACAGCGTACACCCCATACAGCCTCAGTAAAGTAAGCGCTAATGAGGTAGACGTGGCTGTAAACGAGACAAGAAGAGATTCGAAGTGCGAGATCATAATCAACTTGAGGATAAATCTGTTGTTTGCCACGAGAGTTGCACACATTTCTGGGAGATGGCACACAAACTGCCACAAAGATGAACGACTAGAAAAATAGGAAAGACAGACCGATCGATGATAAGCACAAACGAACTCCGACAAAAAAACTACGGTGGTCTAGTACTTCTTTTCGAAAGGAGCTGGCAGAGAGATTTATGGAAACGCAAAAGCTGCAATCGATCAGAAATGGTGTTAAATTTACATAAGAATAAACTGACTATGTTGCACTCCTCAACAGACATATAGGATGACGCACGAGCAGTCTCGTAGATCATAAACTCCACAAACCACATCAGCCATCAATACAGTGTTTATTCGATAAACTTAACTTCCGCTTTTCTTGCTACAGATGTGAGCGTGATGGACACTTCGAACAGCTTGAACTTATGCAGGAAACGCACGAAAGGACACCGTGATCACTGGCTTCCAATGGAAAATGAAACTAACTTATCGCCTACAATTTCCTTGATCGGACACCCTTCCTGGTGAGACTCAGAAAGCGGAACAACATTTTGACCTCAACAACCATGAAATATCGCTCTTGCACAGTAACTGTCAGCAGTGAAAACCGAGGTACTCACGCAAGGGCTACATGCTGAAAGGCAAACATCACCGAACCACTAAACCGAACAACCGTCAGTTCGCAAAGACATTTGTTTTGTAAGCCCGTTCCGGAATCCTGAGGATACACACAACCCTGTCTGTATGCAAGCAAGCACGAAAGAAGAGTGCGGACGACAATTCAACTCTGCCGACACCAGATGAAGGTAAAACAAATTTTTACCACTTCCACACAAGGGCATTCGATAAAACTAGGGCTGAATTTGTGAAAACAGGCGGTTGGTTTGCAGACGGTTACTAATTTCAGTGCACCACCAGTTACGTCAGTATGATGTTGACCGTGACGCAAAAGAGTAACAGTACATAAGTATAGCATTACCGGTGCATCGGTGGCTTTGTCCTATATTGTTTTAACGCCGCCAAAGTGGTTAGTTGATTACGGCCGATCACATTTGTCTGCAACTGGCTATCGAATTAGGATTATAATCAGTGTAATCACTTGTCTTGAATATATACGTAATCAGTTGTGTTTGTGTGCACTCTACTGCTGTTGGTGTATCTAGAAGTTTTCAACTGAGTACACTGGATCACTGAGGAAATTATTCCTGGAATCAGTAAGGGACGCAAAAACCATGAAACTGGCAACCTTAAAATACAGCTTCCAGCTCAAGTGGCAAAGTTCATATGCCGCCACAACAAGCAGGACGGAAAATCGGCTGAACTCGAATAAACCACCGGCGAGGAATAGCTAAAATCACAAATGCGGTGGGACGACTTGTGAAGCTCGATGACTCATTAGGCTAAACGGGATGATATAACTGTCACACTGACAGAATCACTCATACCGACTAACACAGGCTAACAGGTACAGATCCGAAGAACCATGATCCCCTGAAACTCCAGGTCAGAAAAAGACCACTAGTTCTAGCTTACTGTTAACTACCCACCGTCTTGCATATAGACAGCTAAACCAAAGAAATTAGTTGAGAACCTTAATCGCTTTCCTTTCAAGGCCAAGGCAAATTTACGGTATCTCAGAAGCATTTTTCAAAATAATAATAGCAATGACCATAGACAGATACCTATTGTACAACCGCAAAGGGAAGAACAAGACTTCAACAGAAAGTTTGGAAAAAAGGAAAAGGTTGGACCAAGTTATTGAATACACGCATGTCTAAATTCAAACATCCAACATCAACGTGCCCACACTTCGTAAACAACCAACCGGGCTTTAAGACAACGGCGTTGCGGTCTTCACTTCAACAGCTGCGCACCCTCCAGGCAATTCGATCAAACAACACAAGATTCACGCCATATTCATGCCAGAGAACAATATTAGCTACCATCTCACCAAACGTCCCCAGCCGCTGACTGTATGAGTTGCGAGGGCCCCAGCCAGGGAACCGAACCCAACTGGCAGTGGGCAATCCTGCGTTAACTACCCTTATTTCCCGACGGTGAGTCATCACCTGTCTATCTCGCACCTTAAGCCAATCAGCCACAGCATACGCAAAAATTGTGTTGGTGTCTTGTTTAGAAATCGACGGCTAGAGGTCTGTTTGTAAAAATATAAACTGAATCGTCTTACCTTCTGCGATCGAGCAGAACAGGCAGAACGCATGCTACTGCCGATTCTTCCACCATTGTCCTGGCCAACTCAATCTTCAGACCCCTACCAACCGCCACTTCTAGTAATATCTAGTAATCGTCCCACTTTCAATTACAGCTCGGTTGTTTATCTGCAAGGTGTAGGCCCCTTAATGTTGAATGTTTGAATATAGACGTAGCTATTTTTAGTAATTAGGTCCCTACCCTTCTTTTTTTCATTCTCTCTTCCTATACAGGATTTGCCTCTTTTTTTTCTTCGTGGTTGTGTGACAGTTGAGCAACAGTCTGAACCACTGATGTAAGGCTGTCTGCGATGATGACGAATCTCAATATTTCCCAAAGCACAAAGCCAACCATGATGGTAATGTTATTCCGACAACCCGCATACGAGTCAGTCAGTGGTTTTCACTATTGTCTGCTTAAGCATGATGTTATCAGTGAATTGTCGCCTATTCACAGACTACAGAAACTAACAGTAATCCAGACAGGACAGGAAAAAACAGTGAAAGGTGTGTATGATTTCAAAGAAACGCGAGTAAATTAAAAAAGCATGGAAACGCACCTCAATTGTGGCGATGAGCCTGTAGTATTCGCTGAGATTCTCGTGTAAGCCAGATGCCAGGCTTTGCAACATCGGTCCAGAAAGCCGATCATGCTGTACATGGGTGATGAATTGTCGGATTCGATCATGCAGCCAACCGCATTCGGCTATTCGTCTAACAGCGTCTGCATCCCCGGGATGAAGGCAAACATTGGGAGCTAACTAGGAAACAGTACATGAAAGATGATGAACATACAAATAAATTTTTAAAAGACTCTTCCCGAATTGATATCGAAAAGATAAGATTATTATGACGGGAACAGACATTCACGATCGAAACATTCTGAACACAACGGTTACACGATGAATGATACGATTGTAAGTTGTTCTCCAGTTGTATCAGAAGCATCGACTGCCGTCTATAAGAAAGATGTTCTTAGGTCGCAAAGCTCGAAAGGAGCATCGAGGCTTATGACCAAAACTATTTGATTGACAAAACAGTGGTGTAGAAAGCAGTAATGATACCATGATTGCCGATAACCGCTCAAGTGGTTAGTATGCATTTTTTACATGAGGATCAAGCCACAGAGCCAATGTGTCTAGCTAGATTCACAATCTGTCGACAGCAGACTGGGTAAATCATAAGTTCACAAAAATATTGCGTAAAAGAACATAATGTGCTGTTCTCCAACGGTTCGCAAGACACCTGAATACGTGTAAGAAATCGGTACAGTGGAGCACCGCTACAACGAACTTAAGGAACTGACGAAATATTAAACTAGATATCAAAAAAAGACCACTTTAACCAGATGCACACACTGCCGATTCATTTTGTGTGCAATTCATAAAGAAGGATACATAGAACGTACTTTACTACGAAAACCAGTTCAGCACGGATGCATCTGAATGTGTGAAGGAAACACGCGGTGATATTTGCAACTGGTTCATTCAGCCACCGACTCAAGCGCATACACTCACACACATCATACCGGTAAGCATTCCGGTGAGTTTTGTTCGTTGTGATGCAATTACGTAAACGTACTTTTCAACGACCTATTCGTTCCTCGGCACGCATCCGATAAGTAGGGTATAATATTGATATAAAGTTAACAGAATTCAGTCGACGGTTGTTTTGAACAAGGGCCACAGTTTGTACTTCTTATTTTCGCACAGTTAAGTTGTCTGCAGCTTTTGTAAATATCATTCATCCTCGTTTGGACAGACTAGGTAGGACAGAAAAGACTGACCTTGGCGGCTCTGAAAGGTTCAGCTGTGGTTCGCCTAAAACCTTTTGCTACTGCCAACACAAATATGTGTACGGATGTTTCATCTGCATTATGATGAGACTTTCATAATGACGGCGCCCTTTTCAAGGAACATAACAGCCCATTATATGGGCGAGATAGTCCCTCTTTTACAGCAACCTTTGCGTTATACTGTCGTTGGTAATAGCAGCGCTTGACAAGAACAAAAGTAAATCGAAGTATCATGCGCGGAAGTGTAGTGATCAGCACTGACTAACCAAACGACTCGCCGACAATCCGCAAAAGCATGAGCTGAGAACTGGCCACGCTTTCGATATGATTATACTCATACGTTTTCTACACTGAGCCTATAAACCTCAACAGTGGAATGAACACCTTCTTTGTGTACAAGCGAGTTTCAATTTCATTCAACTTGTCATCTCCGTTACGCCGAAAACATTCGATGGCTCTGGCGAACTGAGCTACGCGCAACCAAAAACTCGCAAACCACGCAACTAGACTTAACAGCGGGCAGCGAATGCACTCAGATTTCATGGGAATCAATGAAAGTGAATGCCGTTTTCAACCCGTGAAGTGGAGTCAGGAGCAGCTGAAACGTCGACGAAGTGATCGATTAATGTTCGTGTAAGATCCCTAGAAGATCCTCCACATCAGCAATCGACGTGGTGTAACACGCCTGGGAAACAAAATAAGCAACGTTTACTGTCGATGCTTGCGCAGACGAGTTCCGACGCGATAGAATTCTTTGATGGTCAATGGCAGCATTAATAACGGTCTACCTGAAATGTTCCCCATAAAGTTTTCATTTAAAAAAGTTATCTCTGAGTATTAAGTTCACTGTGGACCACTGTAGATCAATTTAAAAATTACCTACCAGAGCAAATTTCAGAGACGAACCCGAAAAAGCACATGGGTACGGAGTAAAGAAGACACACTGAGATATATCGTCGTCGACAACTAACACCGGCCACGTGAGTCACACGGTGTATCATGCACTTGGTCGTATAGAAATATAATAACAACGTAGAATGTGCATCGGTGAGCTGAGCACGCCGAACCTTTCAAGTGTTGATTACACGTAATGAGTTAGACGGATTGATGCGGATAACCCAAAATTAAACAACAGAATTCCAAGTGGCATGGAAACGAATCCAGAAATTCACCGAGATAACCGGTGTCGCCACCGCGGAACCGCATCTGGCTAAACGCTGTTTTAACAGAGAAGTCGATAAATCACACAGCGTACTGCAAACGAATCATACCGTACCATTGGTCTACGTTGTTCAAATTTCAGAAGCTTTATTCCAAACGTGCCTAGTGTACACCCCGAGATCCACATAAGTATATACAATCCTCACAGATGCATTTAAAACGAAGCACACAGATCGCGATAGTATACTTACAAAGGTTATACAGTATAATGACCAGCAAGTGCTAACTTACTCGAAAAACATCTGTCAACTGATCAAATTTGACCAAATTGCCTCCAACTCCATTAAGCGTGAACACAAGCTCCCGCAGTATGTCGATTTCAGGAGTAGTCACAGGGGCCTGACCGATAGTAGACGCTGAAAAAGTGGAAACCAACTCGACA
>JTDE01006677.1:0-12299 GCA_014338405.1 Paragonimus skrjabini miyazakii
TTGTCCTAGCGCAGCAGCAAATGCGTGCAGTCGCAATCAAAAAGGCCGCAAAATATGAGTCCACTGGACCAATCATAAACCACTTCAGTAGCCTGAAAATACAATGAAGAAATTCTACTGCACTAAAACGGAAGGCTTTTACACGACAGATAAATTTTTATGCCTAAAAGAGAAACCAGTATGGAAAAAGGTATAGTAGACCGTCGCTGAGTAATATTGTGACGAATGAACAACTCGGGAACGCCATTATTCCAACACTTAGCGGGATATCTGGACACGGTGATGATATATGGTCACATTTAATGGCAGACAACGTGAGTTACCGAACGGGTCATCACTCAAAAAAAATCAAGTCAGCGGGCGAGAAATGGCAGGCAACAATTCACCACAGAAATCGTCAGCCCAACACATGGAACCATACAGCAGTGCAAACAATGTTGTGGACTGAAACGCCGGTTCATAAACTCGACCTCGTAAATAGTGTGGGAACATGTGAATTGAACAATAAAGATCCTGCTTTATTGAATAAGTTTTCGCTACAATATGCAGATAAACGTATGTCTACGTGATCTTTAACAGTCATAAGACTGGTAAACCCATTGGGCTACCGATCAAAGTGCAGTCTATTGTAACAATTTTCCGTAGCAGATGTTACTTCGGTCACGACAAACACACTACTTCGATGCACTCGTGTTCCAGTACAAGTTCATCGGGCTTGTGTCCCGCTGTTAGTTGGAACTGTCCAAAACTCATATCATGTGATGACAAATTAGGAGCTAGGCGCTAAGCCGGTCAAACTGTTTCTATCGCATGAAATGTTAGTGATTATTCCATTCTGCTCTTTGCCACGTGTAATGTTGTCGATTGAGTTGTTTTTTAATCATATATGGCTACAGAACAATTCCCCGACCAGAATTAGAAATAACTACGGAACTGTCGTACACAGGTATTGGTGTGATGAGGTCGAGTGATCGCCCCATACTACTCACACCACTACCATTCAGTAGGGGGGCGACAAAGTAGCCGCAGGAAAATCACGGGAAGAAACATCTCACCAACACGATAGTGCAGTGTGCCATAGAATAGTTCTGGCTATGCAAAGAAGCTGAGCATTAGTGGCTGTGGCAGCCGGGACTTTCCGGGACGATTGCCATATGCAAATGTGTTTTTGGTTCTTGTCCTGTTTGAACATCTAACCGGTGTTAGTTTCCTAAATAAATAACCTTTACGCCATCCATGTTCTTGGTTCACAACATTAGTATAGTTTATCCTTTTACATCACTATTGGTATTATTGATATTATTAGTCAACTGTAATCTCAGACGAAAGAGAGTAGTCAAAGTGGTTGCTTTAGTCGGAATTGGAGATTCGGAACAGCACTAGGAATCGTAGTTGAACTGGAGCTCCCGAAGAAGTAACGAGGAACTGATTGCCGACTGACTGTAGTAAGCAGTTATCGTTTTCCGCATACCAATATATGTTTATTGAGTTGCGCTGATACTGTATAAATCGTGGTTATCATTGGGTGACAGTGAAAATACATGCAAAGTTGCACGTTGTAATCGGATTAGTTCGGTGTTGAACAAAAATTGTGAGGAACAGAGAGAAATGTAACAATGCCAGTGTTTGTTAAATTTTGATGTCACAATTCAAAATGATATCAGGTTGGTCCGTTGATAGGTTGTCTTTTGCGTAGGTGTTTAGATAGCGTGCAAATCAATTTGGTTTTTACTACAATGGTTTCTAGCGATCATACATGTATGCACAGACTAGTGGACACAAACGGTTGTCGCTCCCAGCTAGCTACAATTTGACAAACGTGCACTCATTTCTCTCCATCTTATGTCAATCAGTCGCATTTGACACCAGGGCGCCTGTTTGGTTCAATATATCCCGAGTACCGTGCACAGGAAATAAAAACCACAACAGAGTTTTCAATAAGAATTCGTCCTGAAAATGGCAGTGTTCGTTGTAATACTACATATTCTGTCGTACTGTGCCACATCGATCGGCTATAGCATAATCATCGTGAGATATACGGTCACTGCGGAGATACAGTACTAGTATTAGATTTTCTTAACTAAGCCTTTGTAGATTAAACCGTCGTTGTTATGATCCATGAAGGCCGAATCATTCGGTCATATGGAAGCTCATACATACACCAAAACACTGTTGCACGGTACGTTCATGTGAGCGTTGAGTCGTTCACCACTCTATCTTCCTCAAACGTACACTTCCTTCTAGCTTCCCGTGGTGAACTAATAACCAAGTAAGTTACTCGATCGACTGCCAAATTGCGGTCTTTGAACGTCGGTGCGCCAAGTTCAATGGAATTTTATTGAGTAGAATAAAGTGGTGGTAAAGTGAGTGAACAATACTCAGTAAAGACCGCGTAGACAATCGGTGCCGTGCAGTGTGCGTTGATAACAACGCCATCTTCGTTCACTCTCTCTGAGTGGGTATTGATTCAACCCGCGCACGTGTAAACATGCAGTGAGTCATCTACTTGTGATATCACGTCTTAAACAGCTACCCCCATCCATTGGTCGCTGCTAGTTTCTATTGGTTTTCACAAAAGAGGACCATACCGATCCGACGGATGCAGAATTCTCCACCAGGTGAGCATCGGAGTCTTACTGACCACTGTGTTCGACCAGCTTCACTTATCACATTACGTCCAATCAGCATCATGATACCCTTCGTGAATCAGTCGTAAATCTACCACTTATTCCTTCCGTGTATGAACCGTCTAACAAACAGAACACTCAGATCAACATTGAAACAATAATGCGTAAGCCTGCACAAACTTGTGATATATTGTTAACCCATTTGGCAAACCAATGTTACCCATCGGTTTACACTACTCAGTCTGTCAAAAGCAATGGTGCATCACTTCGAACTATTGTCGCAAAAAGTTTCCATTATCAGAATGTGAATAACACTAATAACAATACAAAGTATACATGAATAACAAAAATTGGATAACTATGTGATAAAACTTATCAAAATTGAGATAGAGTATTGGTAATGGATGAGACGATCTATGTGGATAGAATACTATCGATCCTGAGTGATACACGAAAGTGTAGGCTCCTAGACAAAAAAGAAAACAGCTATATGATAGTTGAAAGATGGCTGAGAAGACATACGAACAGCTAAACCCTGGTGGTTGTTCGAAGCCCTGAATTGTATGGTTTTCTTAAGACCCACAAGTAGGGTATACCACTTCGACCGGTATTAGCCATGTCTAATTCACCCCGATACAACCCGGCAAGATGGTTGGTCAATATTTTGAAGCCAGACATTTGAAAGCTTGACAAATATCATATCAAAGACTGGCGGAGTCTTGTTGGAGAGCTGAACCGAATCAATATCAAAAATGAAATTATGTGATCTACAGATTTTTCTCTCTCTACCAATGTCTGTCTGAAAGAAACTGTTGACTTTGTTTGTGACCTGTTTATTGTAGAATATATCCCTCGTCTCATTGCTACAGATTACCTGAAATGTTTGCTTTCAATGGGTTGTAACTGAGTCTACGACCTACCATCGCGTGAACAGATAACGGTTAATGGAACGGCGGATAACGGAACGACGAGCAACCGTGATGAACAACGGACTATGGAGTATACACGTCTAATTTGTGTCTACCCGGCCAACCCAACAACCCGAAGCCAACTCAAGAACACAGAGAAAAGACTGTACTTTTTATGTCACTCAATCCGAACGCAACACGGTCACAAACTGGATCACATTTTAAAGGTTTGTGACCAATCAGCAAACACTGGTCAACAGGTTGTCCAAACACATATTGCATATTGATTATTGCAAATATCATGTTTACTTTCCCAGACTGCCGCCTTTGTTGACTTTCTTACACTTTCATATTGTTATATTATATCATCGATTCCTGTTTCAGCTTTGACATCTGATACTGTTGACATAGTGTTTTGCCTGATTAAAAAGTGAATTTCGAAATTAGTAAAAGCTTTAGTTGCGAATCACGCATATTTATTCTAGCGATCGATTAGTCACGAAGTTGAATTTCTAATTGGTCTTCAACATTACACTAAGCTGTTTGAGTTTAAATCCGGCGATATACTTTATTCTCGTGTGTATGCAGTTTGGTTCGTACGGCTACTTCATAATTTACAAGTTGAACATGAGTGAGCAGTAGTTTCTATAAGGAGTAATGTGTGACTTAGGAGTCGATCAAATTTTCATCAAGTTTCACCCATCCTTATCGATTACGGTGGGAGTGTGTACAATTTTCTTTTCCGTCTTCAGCTCTTTGACAGTGAGATATCATATTTCGAAGCGTTCTGAATAATCTTCGATTTTTCTCGACGAAGCACGACTATTCAGACCTTTGAGCGTACAGCAATTCACCATAAAAAGTTGTGGGAGAACGCGGCACTAATGATAATGATTCCAGTAATTGATGTAATAAAACAACGACAAGGAGAAATAGGCTTGGTAACAATGACCACACTACGCTTGGTATTACTCTGTAGATTTGCATGAGACAGAGATAGTGACTATTCTGGTTACATATGGATAACAGTGAACACATATGAAAAACCGGAATAATTTCCAAATGGAATACTGGTCAGTTGAATAATGGTCGAGACAATCAGCGCCTACAAATAAGTTCTTACGCCCAGGATGGTGTATTCTGAACGGTGTGTGTCCGTTGTCATGACTACCTAACAATTGATTTTAACAGCTTTCTGGACAAAACAATGGATTATATTTAATGTTCTGGGGGTGAAATCCATCGTTATGGGTCGTGAATCACTCACTGTTGATCACCGAATTCATATACATATAACTTCATCGCTGGAAATGCTTTGAAACTTGAATGTTGGAATTCAGTTATCTCAGCAGATGAGGATACACACTACTGGTGGGCCTTAATCAGAGGGAGAGTTTCGAGTGTATAAGTATGGTACAAGTCACCCTGAACAAACATGAAATGTTCAGTCGGAAAGTTCGCATTTGTTGATCTGAAAAGCTACATTCGGTTAGTTATAGTATCATATAAATCAACACATGTATCTCATATTTTTCAAGAAATGGAGTCGAATTTTTGTTCACGGTGGATTTTTCTATCCAGACTACACCTAGAAAAGCTCCACGCAACATTATACTATTGTATTGAGGACGACCGATCGCACTTTACTACTCACATCACCACTATTAAGTAGCGAAGCAGGAGCATGGATTAAAACATTGATGTAGCCGCGAGAAAAATCCAAGAAGAAACATTGAAGTACAGCCTGGCATAAAATAATTCTCGGTACATAAAGGAACTGAGCACTGGCGTCCATGGCAACCGTGACGTTCAGCTACCAATGTTGTATGCAAATGAGTGTGTTTGTTTGTAGTCATGTTGAAACGCATAACCTATGTATTGGTTTTCCGATTGATAAACCCTTGCAGCATTCGCGTTCTTGGTTCACAACGCTGTGTCGTGGGAAAGGCTGGTTCGTCATAAGATTGTTTGGGCCACCGTGCTCCCACAAACTTAGTCTTTTGACAGTGATGTTATACCTTCTGCAATGAATGTAAATTTGCATGCTACTAATTCGACATTGCTCATAATCAGATAATCGTTTCCAATATTGAAGTATATCGCTTAATTTTGTGGGTGCAGCCGAATTTGTCGAGGGTTCAGAGTACCACTGGGTCAGGTTTTCTGGCCAACATTCTAATCCACTTCCACAAGTTGCAAAGTGTGCGCACTAGTCTCAACCCTGTTTCCCTATTCGTTGCCTATACCTTTGAACGATCGCTGCATTCTCCATGTTTCTTATTGTTCATCCGTGTTCTCCATCAAAACAGTCAGAAGCAGGAGCACCTAAGGGGATCTTGATTCTCCCCATTCTAACATATGGATCCACCCCATAAAATCATCTCATACATGTGCCGAAAATCTGTTGCTTGACATCCCAGCGTGATTGCGGAACTAGTGTGTAACAATTGATCGATACGCATCCTTCAGCTATGAATTCACTCATTCTTGATAATCTTGTATTGTTGTTCAAAGTCCACTGGCGCGGCTTCTTGTTGTTTGATCCTCTTGCTTTCGATCGTCTTGTATTTCAATGGTTGATATATTCTTAGACACATATCGTACATTCCTCTTGGTTCCTTAGGCAACAGTCTATGTGCATTGATTTGGACAAACAATGAAACTTTGATTGATCATTTTGTTCATGTGAGTTATGGGTACTGATTGATCATATCTTGGGGTTTACACATTCAGACATACCTTAGTGGTGAGTGATGTTCAACCTAAGCAAACTGAATGGGTTTGGTTGCTAAGGCATAACACACACAGGTACATAAGACACGTCATGAGGTAATGTATGAAAGCGATATTAACAATCGATAACGAGTGAAACGGTGACTTTCCGATTGCTGCTCCTGTTGTATGACAGGCAGTTTCGTTGCTAGTAGTATACTGCTCACAAGTAGTATATTACTCACAGGCAACAATCAGAAACAAAAGGACAAGCTCCGAACGTCAGAAAGACGACGGACAAGAAGAGACTATCGGAATAATGTGTACGTGTTATGGAAGAAGTTCCACCAAGGCAAATGACAACGTACTGTTACCCAATGTATGTGAATGCATGTCTGCCGTGCAAATGAGTGTACGCGTGGGTGGTCCCATTTTTGACGACCTGTACGGGAGTTTGCCCAATAACCAACTTCTCAGGCCAAGCGTCTTTTGCAATCACAACGATCACTCAATCGTCGATAACCTATATAGAGTGGACAAACTGACTGACAGGGAACTGTGGATTGACAAATGCACAGATTCAGTGAAATATCTAATGGCACATACAAACATAGGAAACAACTTTCTGGCATTCCCACATCCAAAGCATCTGGGATGGTGAAAAAACGACAGTGCAACGTCTTGCGATTGTTCACTTTGGTGATTTCATAACTAGTCTACTGTTATGTCACATATCCAATGACACGTTTTGCAGTCCCGATTGTACACAAACTGCATCGGCCTCGCAGATTCGTGCCTGTGAATTTTGTTTAGAACTGTCTCTTCATTTAAATTATTTCCAGGCTAACGTTCACCATCCTAGCTTACTGTATAACGACTGATCCGGGTTGTCCGAAGGCGAATCGTCTGACAGGTGAAAAACAAATGTCCTATTGTGTTAACTTAGGTCCTAGATACCCAAATACACGGTTTAACAAACTCCTCTCTGGCACAGAAATAAAAAAGGGGAGAAGATAAGTTTCCTCCAGAAACAAGAAGCCAAGAAGAGACATTCCAATAAACTGTGTACTTTTACGCGGCGTGACACCCTTAGGAAATCAAAAAGACATCCTGAAGCGCATCGTAAACAGTTGTGGCGGATTAAAATGAGTCCAGATCCCTTAGGAAGAAGCAACACGGGTGCCACTTCAAAGTAAAATCCAGTTGTTTTATGCGGTGATTTCAGATCCGTTATTGGACAAAATTTAAGCATCAGTCTTATTTATACCCGATTACCGGGCCTTCAGTATGTGTTGTGTCACTCATTTTGATCTCTGAACCACTGTAAACCATGACCCATGAAACGGAAACTGAGAAGGGTGGGAGATGCAATTCGAACACGATATCTTGCAGACATTAGCGCATAGAGGATATTGGAGGTTTTGTTTTGAAATCTAAATGCTTGGAATTATTGATTTATCGGAAGCATTTGAATATTAGCTAAAAACCTTTCCACCAGAAAGCGCATTTGATCTTTTTAATACATCAGCCAGTTGAATGTCATATAACAAAAAAACAATCCTTTACTTCACATCACCTTCTTTAGCCTTGTCGTGAGCCAGTATAAACCGGTTGTTGCAATGTTTTCTGCCAGTAAGTAGCCTCTGATTTTCCATCACCGGTGATTGTCTATTGTTTAGACTTGAACAGATTACCACAATCCTAAACCGCACACGATCGTATCGTTCGACGGCGGTAAAACTGGGTGATATGGAGCTGACTTGTTTTAATCTTTCAGGCTGAACACCATGCAAATATTATTTGTCTTTTTCTTGTAGGATTATCCGCCATCATTGTGTGAAGTCTGGTGACTGCTGCAGCAAATTGGTAGCTAGAGTCACTCTGTACTATAACCTCGTTTAGACTGCTGTGGTCGCTATAATATGCTGAAAACAGCCATGACGAGACACCCGTATTGATACTGAGTTCACAACTGTTTTCGAAAACTGTTCGCTGTGAAGTGTTTACATTGATAGTTCAGCGAAAAGGTGTCCAATAGAGCACGATCTGTATTGTTGAACACGCTAGTTCACATGCTACGCGCGCGCTCGCGTTTATGAGTCAGCAATCCGGTTGAGGTGTGTGATCGGCGCCGTCTATCGTGGGGGGGGGGTCCGCCTACCATTCTTCGTCCATTGGTCCGATTCCGTTGAGCGATAGCTCGTCCGGTCGCTCGTGTTTTTCCACATCTACCCACAATGGGTTTTGACCGTATTCCACGGTGGTGTTGAGATATTCCCCCGAGTGTTGGAATAATCGAGCCTCCGATTTCGTCGTCCATTCTATTTTGCCTGCCATGTCTCGCCCGTTGGTCCGATCCGGTCGAGCGATGACTCATCCGACTGCCCCCGTTGTCCGCCATCCGATCGTTGAGGGCTTGTGGACGTGCATGCCTTCCACGTTGAGGTACTCCGCCGAGTGTTTGAATACTTGCACCTCCGGCCTGGCGATCCACCACAATAGGACTGCATTGGGTGAATGCACTCACTTCCAAGCAAAACTTCTCTCGTCCACCCTGGGTGAATACTTTATATTAATCATAATTAGTGATACAAAATAACTGATATTTCTTCACTTTTGTTACTATTATTACTCTGTTTACTTCGAATGGTTCAGTTGACGCCCGTCTAAGCTAGATTGAGATTACTGATGAGTAACGTGGGATTTTGTTATTTTCAAGTTGAACATCACTCGCATTTAGTTTCAGCCAGCCTCTTTTGAAAAGAGGCACTAGACTCAAGTTTTGCTCTTGTTAAAACTCGTCAATTGTATATATCTTTGCTACTATTCATTCGGAATCTGAAATATCGCCTAACAGGTTCATTGGGATCGGAGATTTTGACCTGTCTCGGAAGTCCTTTCCACGAGGCTATCGATTGGAGTCCAAATGTAATTGACCATGTCTCCCATACAGACGATTCAGCAACCTGACGAGTACTCACAAATGAAGGTGTTTAGGTGTTTATCCACGATAATTCGATCATGTCTAATGTAAGGTGAATGGCTTAGTGGTCAACACGCTTCCATCATGAAAGCGTGACTGCAGTTCTAATCCCGGCCGTGGCAAGGATATGCACTATTGACTGGTACTAACAACACATATTCATACTGGCATAACCATATGGGTGTTTAAGAGAGCCGTCAATTGACGACTGTTTCGTTTTAACAGAATATATTTTTAGGTTGTTTCAATGTTAACCAAATGATCACATCAACCCTTTCTGACCTGACTTCCGTCAAATGGTCAACAAAGCAGATGTGTAACTTGTTCAGAAATTTTCTTCTACTTATCAGATTGTGTAGCAATGCATGTCGATTGGATTGTCTTAAACATTCTCACATAGGCTCAGTGGGATTCAGATCCGATGAATCTGTCAACAAAGGTAGAAGTCGCAACTAAGCAGCAGATTTTGACGAATCAACTCATCTCACTCTTAGTAGCTATGCAATCGCCTGCACCCTAGACAATCAACATCCAACCATTGTCAAAGCTTCAGTGTGGAATCCAAGACGTGACCAACCTCGTGCATAACCAACAAACTTGTGAATGGTTTTTTTCGTTCTCAGTAGCCGTCTATCTTACTTGTTACACATCAACCTTGGACGATAAGTTTCAGCAGAGTGCTCATAATCAGTAAACTCTTGACCGCGTTCTATACATCACTTCTGATCTATTCTCTTCAATTCTAACTGGCTGAAAATCAACTATTTACATACTTCACCCTTCCGTGGTCTGATAGAATGTCACATTAGTTTATGTTTCGAAATGAACAACGATCGACTATGGACATCAGATGCCTTGATGAATACCGTCTTTGTCGAACTAACTCAGTTTCGGTTTATGTTAATTCTTAACTTAGTCAAGTATATCGGTGACTGAAATTTTCACTCACGAAAAGCGAGTGGTAAAGCTATGCAAACCAGCTGGACATGAAAAAGACACTGAGAAGACACAATTCATGTACTGTTCTCCGGAGTGACATTTCGTACATTCTGATTATATGTAGACATGTAACTATTTGTAAACAAGTCAAAATTCCACAGAGTGGAAGTCATGGCTTGAGGGATTAAATAGACGGACACGAAAGCTGCGTGGACATGACTGTGTATACATTTCGAAAGCTTCTGTCCGGTACAGCTTAAGAAGAGTCTAATCAAGACGAGCACGGGGGATTTGCACAGAAGATAACCTACCGCAGGACCTAGGCATATTGGCAAGCACCCTGCAGGAGAACGGGTACCCCTTGCATTTCGTTAGAAAGTACAGTACAGACGTCATCCCAACTGTGGGATTGACGACGGTACCGAAGAGGACGGCGTATTTAGAACTCTCGTTTGTAGGGGACAGTTGGTCAACAATGATGAGGAAACGTCTAACGGCCGCTGTACCCAGGATTTATAACGCTGCAAAACTGTGGATAGTACAGCGAACGAAAACTCTACCAGTCGCCTCGATTACGAACAAACAGTGTACGTCTGTCACATCCCACTGTTTACACAAATATTCGTTTAGCTGCAATATAACCTACATAGGGAGGACAAACCGACAACTAGCTGTTCGTATTAAGGAGACTGTTCCCAAATGGTTGGAAACTCAACTAGAAACGCCAGGCGCTTGTGTAGATGCCGACGGATGGCACCCACCATTATCGACTGCAAGGCATATAATACAAACAGAACAAAGGGCCAAAGTTCCTGACACGTTCTCGGTAATTTTTCCAAGTAACGGGAAACGCAAATTTTAGCTTGCTAAGGCTTTGGTTACCAAACGTCAGTCTCCCCCTGTGTGTTCAGAAACAATGTGTGTTGATGCTGCAGCTATCTCAGTAGTCGGCGACCTCGCAATTTCTATTTCCAGTTTTTGTGTCCGTCTATTTAATCCCTCAAGCCATGACTCGTTTAAAATTAGTTACATGTCCATGTGTGATCAGAATGTACGAAATGTTACTCAGGAGAACATCACAGTAATTGTGTCTTCTCACTGTTTTATTCAAGTTCTTCAAGGGAACGAATTGTTTCTAACTGGACATGATTTAAAATGGCGTTATTTTGGGCTTTGAGTGTATGAGGTGCAAACCCAGTTCGTAAATCAGGTAGACACAAAGATTTGAAAAAGGCCAACAGTATAGCGTAAGATGTCTTGTGCACGGACATTTTGTTCGTATCTCATCTGTTATTACAGCGAAATTAGTGCAATAATGGTTGGCGGCTTGCGAAACAGCTTAGCCTGTCACAGTGACAAAAGCCAATGGATGCCTGCGCTTTAAACCATCACCCCAAATGGCTTGCGCTGCACCACTTGCGGTTCCACTCACACACCACGTATCCGATGAAAACCCGAAGGAATAAGACCAGTAGGTGTGTGAGTGAGGCATTTGTGTCCAGTCAGCAGACGCTGGTTAGCCAATTGAATGGCTAGCACGAAGTGCAAACCATTATCTCTCAGAAAATAAACAGTGAGAGAGACTGCAATGACAAGATCTATACTAGGAATAAAAATGTGTGAAATGTAATCCAAGATGCATTTCAGTATACGAGTGCATGTCAATGCATTCTAGAGAGGATAAAGTTGAAAAACTAAACTCAAAGTTGAGCTACGAAAAGATCAGACGGACAATTCATCATTCAATACACCAACAAAGCTCAGGAAAAGAGTAGGTTGAAGGTCACAGACACCCCAGTATCTGAAAAGAGGAGCGGATTAGTTGCCAAACGACCATGATCTTGGTCGATGCAATAGTTAACAGAAGCAGAATGGATATACTGATATGACCTACCTGAGCCTAACGTACTCGTTGTCTCTTCACCGACGGTGCACTATGAGTACGCTGATGACCAACTAGTGCAGTGGAGTTGAGCGATCGTAACATACTACTCATACAACTGCTATTCAGTAGTAGGATCGGAGCATATATTTTGACATGCTAAAAGCCGCAGGAAAAGTGCAGGAAGGAAAATCAGAGTGCAGTATCACCTACAGGAGTCCCTGCTACTTGATGGAACTGAGCACTGA
>JTDE01006677.1:22962-37665 GCA_014338405.1 Paragonimus skrjabini miyazakii
TGGCTCTTTGTATCATCAGTGTGACACATAGTCGGACCGTAAACACTAACAAATGTAGCACACTTACCTCGACCGAATCGCTGGCGCATAGACAGCATTCGAGGGCTGGTGCCGTGCGGTTCGCCTATCATCAACGCGTTGATGCGATCAGCGACTGCAAAACAGACACCATGCTCCCGAGCACCGTCTGTCGGGTAACCTATCCAGTAGAACGTGTACCCAGCACCTGCTTCCCGTAACTTACCTTGGTCCGCAAGCCTTGTCTCGCTCAAGGCCGCTACATCGATTCCATAGCGACACAGTTCCGTCGCGATCAGTGCAGTGCGTCGTTTTGGCCGTCCTTTGGAGCTGTATCGATCCAACAACGTGCGCACATTTCATGCTCCAACACAAAGCGTCTTGCGTCCCCTGGCCTGTTTAAGGTTGCTCTCCGGGTTACTGAAACTTAAGTCAGCATTATATGCTCGGGGATTAATATTGCGGGGACGGTATGAGGGTGAGTGATTGGCAGTAGCATATTTTCGCCTATCCACCCTGCCATGTGCAGCAGATAGGGCGACTCGGTTTATCCTGCGCGACGGCCGATGCAGTATGGTATTTGGTTTATGTTTTAAAGTCATGGTTTTTATGGGCTTAAGATACTGCCTGGACGCCCGGACCTAGTCAGGTACATGGTAGAAAGTAACAGGGCATTCAGATGACGCAACATGAAGCTGATAAGGACGGCTATGTCACTAGGTGAAATCGTCGTGGGCAGTTAAGTGAAAAGTGAAGGAAATGTGAATAACTACTTTTAAACTTGACTGGAAACAAAGCGGCTAGACGGATACATGGTAGAAAGTAAGATAAAACGTTCAGGACAATGGGAGGTTTTTTGGAATGGGATAAAATTACCAAGGGAGGGAGAACTTGATAACCATTTGTTTCTGGACACATAGCACCGGGTTTGTTCGACGAATGACAACACCCTCTGTAAATCGTAGACTTTGCTTCGTTCTGGGGCTATATATGATATGAAATGCATTATTACCACAGATTCGATGGTTCGTCTCTTGTAAGTGTGTCGTGATTGCACTTCGGGCGATGTCAGTCCCGGTGATGCATAGCCATTTTGGAATATGTTCATTGATGCGTGTCCCCAGTTGCCTAGATGTGCGGCCAGCGTACTTGCATTCACAATTACAGGTGAACCATATATTATAGTTGATTGGGTGATCAGTACGACTGGGACCTTCCTCGTTGAGCTCGGTAGTTGCTTAGTTTCCCCAATGGACACCACATTCGCGGCGTTGTTGGTCCGTCTTGTTGCAGCTGTACGTCTTTGTCTGATTAAGGCTGAAATATCATCTCCTTTAAATGGTAAACGAAGGTAGACATTTTTCAGTGGAACAGTTATTATAGTGGGACTATGTTCTGTTGACTTAACGTATTTCTCGATAAACCGAGGTGGATAACCGTGGTCAATCAATGTATCACGAAGGAGTTGTTCTTCACTTTCGACCTTACCAGGTGTGACAATCTTACGAGCCCCATAAAACAGAGTACGAAGAAGGCCACGTGTGTATGAAATTGGGGCAAAACTTTTAAAGTGTAAATATTACTCTGACCAAGTTTTCTTGTGATATACACTTGTAGACAGAGAACCATCTACATTTCTAGGCAGCAGAACATTAAAGAATGCAATTTTGTCGTCCTTTTCAGTTTCTATCGTGAACTTGACGTTTTTGTGCAGGGCGTTCAACTGGTCATGCAATGGGTTCATTTGAGCTACCGAATTGAAAATGATGAAAGTGTCATCTGTGTATCGTCGGTAAAATTTCGTCTGTCGAAGTGTTGTTTCGGCCTGCTGTTCAAGTTAACCCATAAAGATGTCCGCTAGTACAGATCCTGGTGGGCTGCCCATTACAAATCCGTCAAATTGTCTATAAATTGTTCCATCAAACAAAAACTGTACGTTAGTTTTACACAGATGAAGTAGTTTGCGTAATTCAGCTAGATGGAGCCTTAATTGCAGATTCACGGAACGTACATAGTCATAAATGATGTTTATCACCTCATTAATCGGAACGTTAGTGAACAGAGATTGTATATCAAAAGACGCCATTACCTTGTGTTTCACATTGACATCTGAAATCATATCCACGAATTGGAATGTGTCCTTCAGTCCATGACGGCTGAGTTTTGACCATACTGATTCGATAGTTTCCACAAGCCACTGAGCAAGCATGCGATAGGGTGATTTGATCACTGACAAAATTGACCTCAGCGGAACCTCCGCTTTGTGGGTTTTTGGTCGGTCGTAGATACGTAGGGCCATCGAGCCTACAGGCGTTAATTGAATCAAAGTTGTCTGGTCGATCACACCCTTCATCCGTAATTCTTTTACTGCTTTCGTGATGGTTCGTTCAATCTTCATAACTGCATCGTTCTGCTTGGTAACTCTCCGAAATTTTGAACTGTCAGATAGTATAGCTAACATTTTACTAACGTAGTCCGCTCGATTCAAAAGCACGACTCCAGAACCCTTATCGGGAAGGAGCATAATGATGTCGTAATTTTCTTTTAGTTCTTTCAATCTGCTGATTAACAAGATTAACAGAAGCCCTTGGACAAAACGCGAACGGATTGGTTTTCGAAACTTAGCTTGCCCAGGTATACACATGGACTTTTACGGACGTGTTCCAATAAAGTATTCACTAGTCCAGAATGAACAAAACAGTTTGTTGTCATTTCTTGTCCCTATTGAAGTCTCGATAATGACAGTTTGCTATGAACTTCGACGAATATCGATCAGTCAATCAATTACCATTTCTTGGTCGACCGTGTACATGCGTTTCACCAGTTCAACCCACATTAAAATCTTCCAATATTCCGTACTCCTGGTAGTAATTTGGTTAGAGTGATCCCAAAAATGGTTTACAGAATCAAAATCAAGTTAGTGGACACGACAATGCAGGTGATCATATGTTTGAAACAATTTGAGCCCCTGTACACCGTCGTATCATTGGGACCGGGCACCAGTCTCTCGAAGTGTCCCTCTAGAAGTTCTAGGCAATAAGGTCCTGGATTGTTAACAGTGTTTTCAAAGAGGACCGACTCATGTCTTCCGGTTGCTCAGATAACAATCCTAGCATGAACAACTTGTGGTCAGGTAGGAGTTGCCGAATAGGTCAACGAAATACAGACGTACCTCACTAGGTTATCAATGGCATCAGAACGAAAGGATGTAACAGAAAATTTACGTAGATCAGATAAGTTACGATGCTCATATGTTTGGACTCACGGAATATGTTCACGGGTTTACGGGATGACCATCACGATATTCCAACTAAGCCATGTCCGAGAATTTTGGACGTTATGCAGTTGTGTGTAGTTTGTCGAGGCCAGATATGAATTGCGTTGATGTTCATATTACGAGGAATGTAATAAATTGTATGAAACGTTTGTGTGGTGTCGTCCAACGATTGTGCAAACAGAGCGGAGAGCATATCAGTACGTACAATTTTTGCTTTGGTCTACATAGACACTACTCAGTTTGTTGTTAGTAGTTAATAAACGAAACTCGTCCATTCTCACCTTGTATTTGGAACTGCTTATACCATCCTTGAATTGCTGACCCTTCAATCTCCACTTCTGTAATCAGGACTATGGCTGACTAGTTCATCGTGCAAAACACAAGGAATACTGACACATCGCTCAGCCCAAGGTCTGTCGGAACATTTGATCTCCGCGATCATCAAAGAGGTGGTGAACAGCTGTCTCGATTGTTCTGGGTCTCGTGAGCACCACAAACGTCGAGAACCGAATCCATAACCCATGAGTAAGCACCAGATCGTAGTCAAGACACTTATCCATTAGTTCAAACATACAGCGTTACGGTGGTTGCAGATGATATGTGAAATTCGATTTTTGCCTGTTACGCTTCCTTTTCTCAAGGCCTTATGATGAGACCGAACGAGGTCATAACAGCTACCCTCATTCATCTGATAGTAACTGAAACCAATTGTTTGTCGAAACCTCTCCCAAACCTTCTCTGAGGACTTAGTGGATGCTTAATCGTTTTCAGACCAAGCAAAAATGATAAATGAATTTCAGTCAACGAGAAAAAAAGTAAAACAGAAAATGAAAATTGCTATTGTTTGTGATCAGTGTCAAATCGCCAGAAGATTCGGATTATGCGTTCTGGTAGCCTAGTCTTACGCACGGTCTGGGCGGGATATATGTATATACATATGGGCAGAGGGCAGAAGACTATACGTAAACATATATACTGATATCGAACGCGGTTGTACAAGTGCAATAATAAACAATTCAAGTGAAATGTTACATACGACCGTGTTTACAATCGTACACAACAGTGCAGTGGGAACATGTGATAAATCGTGCAGTTAGTTCAGGCGATAAGATAAGTCACGCGTTACTGTTACTCATGGTACACTGCAGTAGGAAACGGAATATAAGAAACAAAACCGGATACAGTTCAAGCGTTTATGGCCGATATAGAGTCCATAAAAATGAAAAATGTTGACGTATCAAACGGTTAGGAGTAGGTGCGAGTATTGCAAACAGACGAGTCACGTTAAATTGGGAGATAAGCGCATACTACTGTAAATGTGTGAGTAGAATAACGTTAAATACGAAATTGAATTTCGCAATTGGATTTCACTCTTGTCCGTTTAAGTGCACTTTTGACACCAGAGCCACACTTGTTCAGTTTTCTTCTCAAGGTAAAGGTTGTTGTTAAAAGCTTACGTTGACGTCATAGAGTCGATAGAAGACAAAAGCTATCAGCATATAAACTTCGCATCTGCTGTTTGCGAACACGCTTTGCGGTTTTCATCGGATAACCGATCTCTACTATGAACTTTTGACCCTGAATAATTTTGTAAATCTTCAACCATGGCAGTGCAGTCCTGTTGGCTGCATTCAAGGATTTTGGCATCTAAACCATAGATTGATAGCATCCAATCTTCTTAGAGATTACTGATGAGTGATGTTCAACTTAAAATTCTAATAGACTGCTATTTTTTGATTGTATATGGAACTCGATGAAACTATTTTGAAATAAGCGAATTAGCGATGAACAAGTTATCTTCGGTAGAAATCATTCGATAAATCGATACACACAAGTAATCAACATGGCATACGATAAGTTATTTCATTCGTTCTGAGTAAGTGCATAAAAAGCTTTCCTGTCAGGTCCTAACCGGTTAACAGACAATTGCATTGCCGTTTATTGCTTCAAAGTGCAATAGACTCTGAGGCTGTCTGTTCCGCTACCAGATAGCAAAACAAAGTCACTGATTAAAGAATGTGATACATTGTGTGTAACTCAATTTCACATTTTGCGTTACTCTACTTACATGTTTACAGTAGTATACCTTTATCTTCTAATTTAACATGACTCGTACGTTTGCAACGCTTGCTCTTACACAACCGTTTGATATGTCAACATTTAATTCTTTTCCACAAACTCTATATCGGCCATAAACAACTGGGTTGTATCCGATTTTATTACTTATATTTTGGTTCCTACCACCAGCAACCACAGTTGTTTATATGTGTAACAGTAACGCACTATATATTTTACCGCTGGAATTAACTGAACGCTTTGTCACGCTTCCGCTGCATTGTTATATGCGTTTGTAAACCTGGTCGTAAGTTACTGTACATTAAAATTGTTTATTATTATATTTGCAGAACCACTTTCGAAAACAGTATATATATTTACGTATAATCTTCTGCCTTCTGCCCATTTTAAGATATATATATATATATATATATATATATATATATATATATATATATATATATATATATATACATATATATATATCCAGTCCAGACCGTGCGTATGACCAGGCTATCTGAACGCATAATTCGAATCTTCTGACGATTTAACAATCACGATGAATTTAGTTGTAGAAACGACGACCAAACAATATTCATTTCGTCGGTTGACTTTTGGCCTCAGTCAAGAAAGTGTTCATCCAATAGACTTCAAAGAGTTGAAATTATATGAACTTCAAGGCGCGGATGACATGTCATTAGCAACTCAGCCTGAGATCAGTCGCTAAGGTGTCGGTTCCCTACAGTTTATCACCATAAGGAATGCATTGACCACGTTGTCATATCACATTCAACACTCGATATTAAAGAATCCCTTAGATTACTGTAACATGTGAGGATGAAACGTAACGGCAAACTCGTTGCTGACAATTGTTAACTACCTACTGATTCACTGATATGCATTGAAACTAAACAAATGAACACCTGGGAGACGATTGTTCTACTGACAGACAGTAGGAGTTTGTTCCTTTTGCGTTGAATAGTACTCACACTTGATTGCAACATTCAGACTGAACTAAAATTTTCAAACAATCGCTTTGAAAAATGGTCAACTAGTTCGAGTAACACTGTTGTTAGAATCAGTCAGTAGTGGAAAACATGTCATGGAATGCAGTCCGTCGTGTACATCTCTATCGTAACAAACAAGCTTTTCGACACAATTTTATAAGATTATTACAATACTAGACCTTGGCAAGAAATCAGAAAGCTAACGTTCTGCCAAAAACACGATTGTGTGACTCACGGCATGTTGAAATACGTCCACTTGGTTTGTCTAGGACTTCTGGTTGTTTGCCCGAGATCTATGTTAACAAAACACCCCACTACAAATGAAAGGCGATATTTTCCCACGGCATGTTTGTATGTCACTCAGAATCGCTCCTCGAGTTAGCGAAACTGATTCGACGACATTAACTCATTAGTTTTCTTCGTTGCTGGTCGCAGTTTCACAGCACGAAGTTGTTCAGTAAAGGAAGCTTTTTCTCCAGACAATATTTACGTCTATTGACTAGTTTCATTCAGTGCGCAGCAAATACCATATTTAAAAGGACGAGTATCCTGCTCCGCGGCGTTTTCGTGTGTCTGTGTGAAGAAAGTTTAAAAACACTGTCGATTTTCCTATGAAAACTATCATGCTTTCCATAGACCCATACTCATCGATTGATGTGTCATGCATGGACACTGATTGGTCTCCCAGTTTTGCTCACCTGATACAAGATAGCTTCGAGGCGGTCGTTATTAATCACTGCATGTGATCAGTGACATTCCCACCAACAGCTGAACTACACTGAATGTATGTCTACATTCGTAAGGCGTTTAAAGTACCTTGGCTTGCATGTCCGACTGATACTAGTTAATTTACTGGGTCACTAAAGACGCTTAGTTGACAAAGCAAGATCTCGCATGTATCTATTCCGTGGGTTCTGTATGGCTGTTCTCATTAATATGGCCTCGATCCTACTTTAAACCACTTTGCACAATTGGCTTGCTGTGGACCGACAACAGAAGAAACTGATGGAGAATATGACATTTTGAATGAGACTGCAGGCACAAACAAAATCAAAAATGATCAAAGTCACGTGGCTTTGGGTTCATTAATAAAAAGTAACCGAATTGTGTGTCTATGGATGCATCTGACATGTGACTATGAGTACGGTTATCTAAACTGTTGAAGGATCAGGAGAAGACTATCTCATATACTTCAAAGAAGCACTCACTGACGAAAGCAAAAGAATAAACACGTTTTGGAGACAGCACGAAGATTGTTGCTCTTTTCAAATTAGCCAAAATTTAACTTCCGGAAAAGAGCGCACGATGATCATTGCCGTTACAAACGCATGGCTCTGCAAATGAACTTGGAAATCAGTCACCGGAATGCCAAGTTTTAGATGCATGAGTTCACAATGGGGTCCGGCAGACGAACAGACGTTACTGTATACTATCAGATAATAGTAACCGAAATGATGACGAACTAGAAGGAAATGTTACCAGACCACATTAAATGACTTTCTTCTGCACTGACAGACTGAAGGAAGGTTATTCACTATTTCAAGTTTGTTATAGTGGACAATTTTCGGTATTAAAGAGCACAAAGATGTATGGTACACTCTATAACAATGGAATGTTTTCAGTATGTCACAACAGGGGATCGAATACAGCACCTAGTTATCTGCCCATCCAGTTTTAACTGTTTCACAAGTAACCAAATCACGTTTGATGATGTTGGGCCTATTGATACCGAACCAGTCACGCCAACGCGCAACGCGTGTTAGTTTTGTGTTAATCGATCGACCAATCGCCTGCCTACCCGCCTACTATCCCGCCTATCGGTCTGTACACTTTTCCGATGTGAGTGTGCAATAAAATTGCACATTATGACGATAACTGTCTGGTGAAATCATTCACTTTGCTAACCCAAAAATGTCGGTGTCATTTCTGTGTTATTTGGCTTGGTTGTACAATGTGTAGACAGACTTGGAAAATCTGTTACCAGCACTCTTAATTCTCTATTACAGAAATTGTGCTTAAAACAGAAGATATGATGTCACATTATTCATTGCACTTGCTTTCAACAACCACAAACTATACCTGACTATCTTGCATTTTCGTGGTTTTCAGCTATCCTCACCTAACTTTTTCCGTGTTCGAGTCATCATTGTAATGAAAGGTTACGTTATTGCTCAACGATTATTAATATGGGAAAAGGGGAATGCCATTAGGTTAATTGGAAAGTTTTAGAGAAAGTGTATGGGAAAGTACAGGCTGCTATCATTTACGAGTGATGTTAAGTTTATATAAGTGTCTTCCGAAGAACATCGATCTATATGGGGCACCCAGTGCGCCCAGTTGAGTGTGCATGAAAGTGACTCAAACTATTTATTCATTCACCTTAGATGACTACATTTCTGAGGGTAATTAAACAATGTACTGTGTAGAGGTCACTTCACTACTTAAGTCAGAATCCAGTAGTGGACCTAGGTGCCATCCAGTCGCAAATCTATCGATCCACTTGTGCGCTTCCTCTGTTGGTAGTATTCAATAAGATATCTGAGTGGTGATGTTTTGATAAGATAGTATACGCTTGTTTGTTGACAGGATGGTTAAAACGCGAGGGCGCGTTCACACTTGTCGCAATGAAGGCAGTTCTGAGAGAATCAAGCCTAATGTTGTTGCTACTAAGTACGTGTGGTTTCTGAATAATTCATTCAGGTTGATGCTCATTTCAATTTCTGCCAAATTTCCATCACGTGCATCTAGTTATCAGTACAGTCTAGGGATGCATGCGCAAGCAAGATTAAGTGCTTTATCGTTTATACGTGCATACATCTTGCTTTTCAACGCCAGTATGTTAAAACATGTACGAACGTGAACGTATATGTGCAATGATGTGTACGCCTTCTACAAAGTCTTATGATTGTATGTAGCTGACAGTGTTTAACGTTATAAGTCTAGCAAGTTAAGTGATACTTCAAAACCGGAAGGATGAGACTTCTCACACAATTACGAGGATTGTGACAACCGGAATTCAGTTTAAAATGTTCACGACATCTAACTGCTTTCTGCTGTTATAAACTAACAATGACTTTAGGGAATAACACGTAGATTTTGCAGTCCACAACCAAAGCGCATGTGTAGTCGGTGAAGTTGCTCGCACCGGTCCAGTTGTGCGTTGTACGTGTTGCCAAAAGGAATGAACGGAAGCCAGTGGTTAACAATACGACGAACGGCTTATTTTGGGACTAACTGGAAAGCATATGATTACTTGATTTCAAACGGGTCTAGGACTAACAGCCATAAACCATATCTGGTTAAAAGAGGTCCATAAAGTTACCGCGAGTAACTCATCCGTCGGTACCGCCTCAATAGTCAGTCGGTGCCGATTTGTTCAAAACATCAACATCACGAAGTGCACAGAAGAAATTAAGCACACCGGTGCGGTGAAACCGGCGAACACAGTTTTACTCAGAGAACAATGTGATCCGTTACTTGCCCACTTGAGTGGAATTATATCATGTTTGAATGGATATCTCCTGTAACAATCAAACAGAAAAACCTTCGTGCGAACCATGCATGCAATGGATATTTTCTGTCGCCTAGCTTCTTAGAAAAAGTACACTTTCTGCTGCGTTGTGAAACAACCACTGTGTTCCATCATATCTACCAAATTTTGTACACAACACTGGAACATTTGATGGTTAAGATTCCGCCTAGCTATTAAAACTTTCGTTACCTTTAAGCACGATCATCAGTAACGTAGTTGTGATTCTGCCATCTGAACACCTATCATATACCACGTGAGTAAATAAATACACCAGGATTTAACAGCCGTTCATGGGCTAAAAGACATTACATAAGAGCATACCGTTTGCTATCCATCATACACGACCACGACATATGGCTCCAGTCATCGTCAATGACGGAAATACATCAATGATTCAAGCTGATGCTTCCCTAGTATAATAAGACAGAGATAAAGGAAGCTTGAGCCAAAAGGTAAAACGGAGTGGACCTAATCACTAAAGAGCATTATGATTACACCCAAAACATTCAAAAGCGAAGTGTCTACGCTTTGAAAATAAACAACGAACTATCACTGATAGTAAAATGCCATCAGCAAGACATCCTCCTTATGGATTTTGCTAGACCAAATCAGTTTCATAGTAAGTTACGTAAAATGTGGAATGGATTTGTGTGGAATTCGGTCTAAGTATGGAGTAACGGAATGAGGAGAAAAGAACTAGAAGAGACGCAGAACATGTGCTATAGTTTATCTACAAGTACAGAATAGTCAAGGAATTAGACAAGAAAATGTTTGACTATCTATTTGCGTGAATAATATGGTGTATTAGCTGATACTATACTCCCATGTGACCAATGTTTGCAAACGAAACTTGAAATATTGACAGAACGCCTGGTAGTCGACTCACAAGCGGATATAACCGTAGTCCAAATCATGGCCGTGACAAAGATATGCATTGTTGAGGGACTACATCCAAAGCAAAACTTCGGTCTGGTATTTCTTTTCAAAATGGGCTAGTTGGAAAGTCCATGTAAGTGTGAAATCCGTGAATATTCTTCAACTTATATCAACAGTTCTCTGTAGTCGAGTTAATTTAATTATCAATCAAGCACCCGCTCTTCTGCAAAGATGAACGCTTTTGTTGAGTATATTGTGTATTTTTAGTTAAAATTAAACTCAAACGCTGTCATCGTCTGTCGCATTGCAGTGTGTTGCCCCACGGTCCCGCATTCACTTCTAAAGAAAGCGAAAATTTAGTAAAATATGTGTCTGATGGTCTTAAACAGTGTACACAGGCCTGAGAAACAAGAAACAATTGCTTTTGTGGTCTCTATTCGCTTCAACTTAATTCCTACAGCGACCGCGGAAGAAAACACCTAATTGTGAGATTCAGTCGGTGCTTCAAGCCATTGCACTACAACTATAGTGACTGGGAAACATGGATCCTAACTCACAGCACTTGACACAGTACACGGTATCTGTTCTTATGAACAATCAACATCAGCTGATCAGTTCAACAGGAACTATTCAGAGGTGGTGTGACCAAAGGCTCTACTGGGTTCATGTGTACTCATTGATTCGACTAAATTCGTACAGTAACTGGTCGACGTGTTCGAGTGAACGTAGTGCAAGCGAATACACAGTTAGAAGCATAGGATTGATATCATTCCGCACTCGGCTGATGTGTAATCACATGTTCATAAGATTCTCACACAAACTGATACATGCTTACGTCCTACAGCTACATGATGTGGTGATCGAATTTCTCACAGTCTTGATCATCAACTTCTTTCCCAATGTTCTTGTAGTTGAGTTGTGTTTACTGGGGCCAATAGCCCTGGATTACATGTTGGTTTCAATCCTAAGATCATTCGTACAAGTCACTTGCGTTGTTATAAGTGTTAAGAGTAACTAGCCGAAAACGAAGCCATTGTAGTTGTCGTGCAGTGACTTGAAACACCGACTGAATCTCACAACTAAGTGTCTTCTCTTCCGCGGTCGCTGTTGGAATGAAGCCGAAGCGTGTAGAGGCAACAAAAGCAAGTATTTCTTGTTTTCAAAGCCTCTGTGCACTGTTTAAGACCATCAGGCACAGAGTTTCTTGCATGTTCGCTTTCTGCAGAGTACCTGACTGTAAAAGTACTCAGTTATTACAACCATTTGTTCGCCGGTTTGACGCGCCTACTGGATCTTCTATTACTCCAATTAACAGAAGAAGCGTGTAACGGATCGATACACTTGAGCAACTGTTCATGAGACTTTTATACCAACGTTACTATTACCAGGCAAGTGAAGCCCGGCAGGTTCGTTTCGTGTAACGTACTACATCAACCGAACAACAACGGTCGGCCCTACTCGCTTGAAGCATTAGATTGGGCATGGATTATGCCGGCAGTATTTTTGCAAACAGAGTTAATCCAACTACCTCGCCTGCGCTGAGTAGTACATCCTTCACGACGTATTCACAAGGGAGTTTCTTCGTAAACGGTTAATCGTATGGCATGCTTTCTTTTAATCAGTAATGGGACGTGTACGCGGCACAGGATGACTTGGTATAATTGTACACATCTTGATGTAAGTAACCTTCAGAACAGCTTGCCGATAGTTTCATTTTGACAAGGGTGTGCACTTCTCAAGCCCGAACCCAGTCAACTCAGTGACTTACTGGTCAAATTGTCCGGCACGTCGTATTTCGTCTGTGCCCTTTCGTGAGACAGTCAGTTTCAAAGATATGACGTGTAAAACTTTGTAGGAAACCGTTGTAGTGGAAAAACCACTAAAAGTGAAGTTAATCCAAGGATTTCAAGAGATTTTGCTGAAAGTATGTTTCCTGAACATAGTCAGCTTGTCATGTTGACTGTTCTAGGTGTTAATGTAATGCAATCTGAAGCCTTCATTTGTTTGTGAAGGAAATTCCGATAACATTTAACCATTTCTGTTTACTTCTTGATCATTTCAAACCAACTGACTCACAAGCGAAAGTGGTTGAGCGTTCACATATGATGATTCGGTCGTGCCTAACGTGAGGTCAATGGCGCAGTGGTAAACACGGTTGTCTCATGAACAGCGTGTTCGTGGTTCAAGTCCCGGCAGTGGCGATGATATGCACTACTGACGAGCTCTAATGAGAGCGAAACTCGAGTCTAGTGCTTCTTTTCGAAAGGGGCCGACTGGAAAGTCTATGGGGATGCGACAGCTGCGATCAATTGTGAGTGATGTTCAACTTGAAATTAACCAAATCCCCGACTACTCATCAGCAACTGACATAAATTATATTCATAACTCTCCGTCCTCTTATTTTACTGCAACTAGCCTGGTTCATTAGACACTATTTCTCCGACCAAGCCGTATACTACACTTGTATGTTACGTGCTTGAAAACATTCCGGCATGATACAGTTGTGAGTATACCAATTAACACTTCGAGTGAACAGGAGCTAACAACATTCTATCACAGACAATTTATGTGCGGAGCGAAATTTTAGGTTTCCAGCTGAGTCAGTTTCAATATATTTACCTGAAACAAACAGAATCAAAGTGAACTACCTTCGAAATAGTACACCCGATAGTCGTGAAGAGGAAACTATTAGGAATCCCGTAATTAACATAAATAAAATTTAGCGCTTAACCAAATCCTGACACAATAGTAGATCTAGTAAGAGGGTGTAGAGATTTCCTTATTTTTCATTGCAAACGATGCTTCATTTCTGTACAACAACCATTTGTATCACCTTTGCATTTTGTTGAAATTGGTAAATGTGACCTTGTAATTCAATACAAATTTTGCGCACGTCGGTCTGCTCTTCTCTCTGTTGCGCAGTCGTTTGACGTTACTACACGGATCTATG
This sequence comes from Paragonimus skrjabini miyazakii, assembly GCA_014338405.1. Taxonomy (NCBI): domain Eukaryota; kingdom Metazoa; phylum Platyhelminthes; class Trematoda; order Plagiorchiida; family Troglotrematidae; genus Paragonimus; species Paragonimus skrjabini miyazakii. Next base: position 36,678 of record JTDE01006677.1, read on the forward strand.
ATCCAATTTTTTTTAGCTCCGCTGTACTACGAACATCGTCGCATCCCTGATCGCGCTTCAGCAGTCCACGGCAACTCTGTGATATTACCCACTTCCGGAGATTGGTAATTTGGAATATCGTGGTGGTCATCTCGAACACTTGTGAACAATTTCCTGTGAGTCAAATTCTTTTGATTAACATAACTTGCCGGAACTTTGTAACTATTTTGTCTCATTCGTTCATTTTGCTATCACCAATAGCCTAGTGAGGTACACTCGCATTTACCTAGTCTATTCAGTAACTAGTCCTGACCACTACAAGGGCAATTCAAAAGTCGTGTTAAGATACCAAAGCGGGATTGGACAAAAAAGCCCCAGTGTTACAATTTCCGTTATATGCCTAGTTCTATGTTCTACATTGCACAAATCAGCCTACAGTTTGAATTCGTAAGTGTCAATATGATCAATCAATGACAGACCGTAAGTTGTTTAATACTGTTGTACATCTATGAATGCGGCTTCTTGTTTCATGAATAGGAACTGCCTACTGCATCCTGTACTAAGTTTACTCTTTAGTACTTACGTGTGAGTGTCCAATTCGAGTACGATTATTAAAGCTACTCGCAAACTTATTCGGGTCAAATCCTACGAATTCCAGTAGCAAAACTATTATCAGCTTTGTCTAATTGATGGACTTGACAATAGAAATAAAAACGAATACCACATTCTTAGGTTTTTGACAGTGAATATTTACAAATTTCTCATCTCCAGCAGAAGTGATAGGACAAACGTGCCCGCGGCTGTTGATCATTCACAACTGCTTGCCAAGTAATTTCCGTGATTAACTAAATGTCAATCATCATCATAATCATCCTCATAACAGCCATGAGCCTGACCAAAAGGTACTGTGGCTCGGGCCGCCGCTCACCTCAACAGGGACATGGAATATCCTAGAAGAAAACGTTACTAAGAAGGGTGAAAATTATTGAGAAAAGACTAAGAGGAAGAA
>JTDE01006678.1:0-25360 GCA_014338405.1 Paragonimus skrjabini miyazakii
CCTGAGTCCGGAATATGTACTGCTTCAAAAAACCGGTGAGAAACCTCTGCTTTTTGTAGTGGTGATTCGATAACATTGCCTTCAGTATCAACAATACTAATCAGTCATATCCTAATGGCCCTTTTGTCTGGACATAGCTAAAGATGGCTTTAGGGTTCTTATTGTGGTTCTCTGTTAGGTACATTTTAAACGTTTTCCTGCATTCATTTTGTACATCAGAATATCTCTTTCTAGCCACCTTATATTGACTGAACCTGATGTACCCCCAGACTGTTTGTACACAGCCCAGGCTTTCTTTTTGAGTTGCAGTGTCTTTTTAACCCTACTATTCCACCACAGAGACTTGCCTTTTTGTATGCTGCGTCGTAGTGGTGCATGCGTGTCAGTTAGTTGCATAAGATTATCTTTAATTATGGCCCAAACTTTGTTGACATCATTGGTACCATGACAATCCATCCAACTCAACTTTTTCGCATCCTACCTTAGTTGTTGTATATTCATGCTTGTAAATGATCTACGATATATTTTACAGGGGTTAGCGTAGACACAACTTAACTTCAGACATATGGTTCCATGGTCACTCTTGCCTAAGAATGTTCTGACCTTCAAGCCCGAAACGTCGTTGGGGTTTCTTGTTATAACGAGATCTAAAACTGTAGCAGTTTGACCTTCCCTCCATGTAGTGACCTCATTGACATGGTGAAGCAATGCCTTCTCGTTTGGAAAGTCCAACGATGCCTCCCCAAATGTATCACTCACAACATGCATCAAACTCCATTCCACTTCTGGAGCGCTGAAATTTCCTATGATGAGGAGGCGCTGTGACGTGCTTGTTTGTCTCCTAAAACACTGAGTAGTTGCTCACCCTCCAATCGAGTGGAAGAGGGACTTCTGTAGAAGGACAAAAGCAGCAACGTTGTTCTGCTCTCTGCCAGGGAACAGCTCAATAACTGAATATTTCCCACATTAAGTTGCTCTTCTAGACGCTGCCCATAATGCTGCGTTATCAACAACAGAACATCCCCACCCATTCTGCCATCTTGTCTACCTACACTGTGAATCGCATATGCCGGACATATCCTCTCGTAACCAGGTCTCAGTAAAGGATCAGTTCAATTTTTCAATTTCATGTTTACACACAAAAATTGATGAAGGCCTGTGCCTGTTGACGTCTTGACGCTTGACTGGTGTGATCCGCAAGTTGACCGAACTGCGTCTTCTGTCGATGCAAATGCGATTGGTATTGTTCTAAGGGTATGAATAAAAGAATAGAGATGACTCAGCAATTCAGGGTTTGCTACAAGGGTACGGGACACAAGTGTAAGGTTCCAGGATCCAGTCGGTTTTTCTCGCTAACTGTCGGGCGGGCTTCTGTTGATCTGAAAAGTAATCGATGAAAACAGGTTGTAGCACCGCTCTTGGGGATTACAGTAAGTACCGAGAACACATAAATTCGGCGATTCAGCGATTGATACACTGGTTCGAGGCAGAGGTCCAAGGGTCCCGGATCCAGTCGGTTTTTCTTGTTCAATGTCAAGCGGGCGTCTGTTGACCTGAAAGGCATTCAATGAAAACAGGTTGTAGCACCGCTCTTGGGGATTACAGTAAGTACCGAGAACACATAAATTCGGCGATTCAGCGATTGATACACTGGTTCGAGGCAGAGGTCCAAGGGTCCCGGATCCAGTCGGTTTTTCTTGCTCATTGTCAAGCGGGCGTCTGCCCATCTGAAAAGCATTCATTGGAGATAGGTTGTAGCACCGCTCTCTTGTGATTATTTACACAAGGGATTTTTTGGTAAACTAGAATCAAGTAATGCTTCAAAGCGATCTCTGGAAGCGCCGCTAACAAAATCAGAAGGTAGACTGTTCCAAACGTAAATAACCCTGTAAGCAAAGAACTGCTGCCTAAGGGAGGTCCGAAGACGAAGCTTGAGAAATGCTGGTTGCCATGAACAGCAAAAGCAAATCATTTTTCGATTAGTATAAGGTGGGTAATCTTGTACACATCGGTAAGGTCTCCTCTTACCCGCTGGCATTCGAGCTAGAATAGGTTCAACGAGCTTAGTCGGTTTTGGTAGCTTGGATCCCTCATACCCCATACCATACGTGTGGCGAGCTTTTGTACTTTTCGAATAAAGCTATGTTTTTTTGAGATAGCGCGGCCAGGCTTGGACATAATATTTTGAATGGGGACGAACTACGACCAATTACAGTGGAATAAACACCGCTGGATATGGGTTGGCGATCGCGGATTTCAGTCGATATAACACCCGCCCTGTTTTGTCGCGGCTGCGGCACACTGAGCAGCTGGAGCAAACGTGCTTGTGATTTGGATGACTGTCTCTCGTTTACTGTTTAGTTGCCATTTTGACTGTCCATCCATGTGCACTCCGAATAAACCTGGGGTCGATTGGGAAGCATTAGCAAGGATATGACATTTGAGAACACTCAGCGGTAAATCCCACTTCACTGTGCATTCGCAGATTTTCGGAATGTCCTCCTGGAGAATGTCGGGGTCTGACGCATTACCCATCATCTTTGCGTCATCTCCATACCGGTGAAATGGGCCGACCGGGTTGTCTTTCATGTCATCTGTGTATACCAAGAAGAGCAAAGGAACAGGAATTGACTCCAGGGGTACTCAACTTAACGGGAAACCCTTGTCCGACAGTATTCCTTTTAATCTCCATCTACACGACCTTACAACTAGAAACGTTTGGATCCACCTGCGGATTTTAAGGGATAATGCAGCCTCTCGTAGCTTCTAGCCCAAAAACCTGTGGTTGACAGAATCGAGGTTCCTCTGGAAATCCAGGTAGTAAACCTCTAACACTTCCCTTCTATCCGGCTTCTCCGTGACTGTCTGAAATTGCTGGCAGATTGATAAGAAAGCCATGTTTAGAAGCTACGAAAAAATTCTGCTTGCAGAAAAATATAAAATGTATAATATGCGTTCAAAGATTTTGTTGACAACACTAGTTAGGCTTACTGGTTTGTAATTTCCGTTCAGTTCAGTGCAGTTCACTTCGGATCACAGGACTTGAGGCTAGTAGCCAGTTGATGTTCAGTTCCCCGCACGAGTGAGCTCGGATGAGCCCACCGTGCTACGACAAATGGAGAATAAAAACAAAAATAACTTCCTCGTTGCGATGAAAGATAGGCTGAGGATAGACAAATAAGTAAGTAAAGAAGTCCTACGCAAATTGTTTATAACTGGCAATAAAGGAGGTGAGAAGCATAACAAAGATGCGGACAGAGTAAAGCGATAGGGTAGCCATGAGGTCAAGTAGATCCGGGCATCTTATCATCACTCCGTATCTGAAAACTATGCCAACATACAATCGTCAAGCTTACGCCTAAAGTCACTAATCGTGATGGCCAACACCACTTCGGACGGTAATTTGTTCCAGCTGTTTACGACTCTACATCAAACAACGTTGGCCAGAATTTGAGTCTTAGCTCTTCTTCTCACAATATTTAACTGGTGCCCTCTAACAGATGAGTTTTTGCTGCGAGAAAACTGCCGCTCTCCTGCCTCAGATAATCCACCCAAATAATTCACTCAGGAGAGTGGTACGCAAAACGAATTGGTGGTGGGCGAAATTGTTGACGAAATTATTCAGCAGATGCTCCTGACTATTCCACATCACCAGACGTAAAATGGTTTAGCGGGAATAATATCTGAAAGATAGAAAACTGATGCTGTATTTCGCTGGTTCACTGGTTTGTTGTTGAGCCGCAAATGTAGTATTTGTGAGAATATTGTGTCTCAAGTTGCTTCGGCGCAGGTTTGGTTTCTGATGTCTCCTGATCCCCTGGCAGCTTCAGTTTCTGCACGGAATTCGGGTAGTCACTCGTCCTTATTAGTCCCGTGAACCGCTGAAAAGATGGGTGTGTTACATGGGTGTGAGTTGCGTATGCCAATCAGCAATCGAGTACCGTAGCCTGGAAGCGCCATGTTACTGTCTGGTAGGGTATTGTAGATACAAATCCACATCCACCCCCGATGGGGTTCAGAGAAAAAAGTGACGATAACAACAACTAGAACAAGAGGAACAGGTGTTGACAAAAATAAGAGGAAGAAATGTTCATGGACGAGTATAACGTAAACGGGAGGCTGGTGAGAGATAACCGGGGTTGCCGAGACTAGGTCAGGTGATCGATGACGCACGCATACGTGCTGGTACCAACATACATACGTACGTGTCGGGAACCGGCCTTCCCGAAAGAAGTGTACTGCTTTCAATGGTTATCTTAGTAACAGTTAGTCATTAAGACGCTCCTTGAACATCTCGAGAGAAGTAACCCCCCGACTTCCACCAGAGGGATGTTTCAACTCAGACGACCTAAGATAGCATATCTGTGTTACATGTGAAGCAGCGACTATGTATTATGTCTAGGTAAAGCTTCTATCCTCTTAAGTTGGTGGTTTCCGTCAGCTTGAGCAGGTTTCCATTAGAGTGATTCTTCGGATCTTTATTTTAAAGGTTAAGGTCATGTCTTTGATCAACTTATGTAAACGTATAGGAAATGTTCTGGAGTAGAGCCGGTCTACATATGGGTGCGAGCAGAAGACTAATACCCTCTTCATACGACGCCATTGAGGAGATTTAAGGATGGCTGCCTGTTTTCAGATATGAAGAGCCCGCATGTTTATCTCACTGGAATATCAAAATATGCGCAAAATCTTCTGCCACATATTTTCTTAGTAGTCTATTAAGCGCCCTCAGCCTGTCATTGGCTTTCCCCGTCAGCGCCAGCGTACTGGCGTCAGGACAGGGGCTAACCGAAAGCAGATTCCAGAGATCTTTTTCTTGGGAAATAACAATAAGCGGTCGCCCACCAATTCTATATACTCTACTACTACCTTTCCGTTTGGATACACTAGTTTCGGCCCGAACTCTGATAACGCGATTATCAAGAAAGGACTTTAATATTAGTAAAAAATGAGTGGAAATAATATGGTCACAAGAGACATTTCTCACATTGCAGACCCGAAGCAAGGAAGTGTTATAATGACATTCTAGCAACATATATTTGATATTTACTTTGCTCCAGTGAGTTCTGCGTAATACTGATAGCCATGCTGAAAATGAAACTGCATTGGTAATAATGTAATTCGTGGAATGAAAAGACAAGAGCAAGATCTTCATTGAGCCTGTAGACTTTTGAAGAGTGGACAATCAAGGTGTGTAACCTACCTTCATAAAGCCAAAATTGAGAACGTTGCACACTTCCAAGGATTACACAGCCCTGCCAGAAGAACCTCAGTTCCGGTTTCGAAATGCAAGCGAATAAACCTGTTGTGCGGCAGTTTGATACAATACATTTTAAGGTGACCAAAGGCATCTTCGACAGCATAAACGAACTACTAGCCACCTTTGCATTCGCAACAACCAATTTGAAAATAAGCTACTTCCAGCTTCTATATGTATTTTGTATTCCTCTGTGGGGGTCTACTTTTATTCCTCTAAGCTTTTTTCTCATACTACTGATAGGACGCTTCGTGTCCATATATTATACTATTAATTGGTGCGATATGAAATGCTTTGTTGCTGTAGCTTACTTCACTAGTTGCGGCCACCGCTATTCTCTCATATGGTCGGGCCTTCTACGTTCGGCTTATGTTATAAGGTGACTCGCGCGATGGCACACGTTGCAATAATTTATTTTCAATGCTGGGCTCCACACTTACTGTCTCAACGTCTCCCTGGAAAAGTACCGCGCACCGATTGCAGCTAGACTGAATTGCATCCAGCTTGACTACCTTAGTTGTAAATATTTTTGGGGTAGCTATTCATCGGCTCGGGAGACGTCACCTGCAAGCCGGTTGTCACCGCTCGTGATTCTGAATGTTGAATCAGCGTACCGCATAATGATGCTGCCAACGTTAGTGTGCAACCTACGACTCAGGGTTTGATTGTCAAACCCGGACGCAAAGTAATCACTCCAGAAAATCAAATGCGCCAGTGTTGTCTGGCGTTCAGTTTCTATTGCCGTCGAAATACACTGGCGCGCGCGTCATTAAAACTGAGCTATTTACAGTCCGGCTTAAGTCCGTGGTAATGTAGGACCTCCCGGAGTTCCCCAGATAACCTCGTCGACTACGCGCTGAACAAGAAAGTGAACTTTGGTTTGCTCGTTGTGTTCATGTTAGTTGCGTTGACCCATCTCCTCTACCAGTCTGGTAGAGAAGTCCCTTTCAGTGCATGTAAATAAACCGGCGCTAATGCATTCTGTCCTTGGAAGCAAACCTGTAGATGAACAGTGTCTTGGGAGTATCTGAACCGCATTTCTCTGACAGCGCCTCCATCCTGACATATCTTGAATTGATCAAAAGTGGCGACACCTGGCCACCAAGGATCTAACCATTGTTGACCTTTCTCGGAACGCAGTTAAGGGAGATGTTCCAGATATGTATGATAAGAAAACAGGGCATGTTGAGAGTCAATAGAGATTTTTTCCATCTGCAATCACGCCAAAAAATTCGTCTTTGAAGGACATCGTTAGCATTTCGCGCTATAGCCTTACCTCTGATAAATCATCATCGCGTCAATTTAGAGTTACCGTGACTGGTGCGGGAAAAGTTGCACACATTTTAAAGCGTTTCTGACGCAAGTGAAAATAATTCCTCGGGATCATCAACTACTATCTCCACTGTTCCAGATAAGAACATGTAAGGTCAATAGCTGGTTAGTCAGCATCGGCTGTCAATTTACCGGCTTTTTCATGTATCGTTAGTCTCGAGAAAAACGTATTCCAACCAACCTGGTCAAAGTCAGTGGCATTCCCACTAACGTGCTCAAGGTTCTCTCAACATTCCTGCACACTTCTTAAATTAACAGCACGTGTCCACTCGGAACAAAATCTGTCGCGCGTGTTCATATTAGTGTTGAGAGCATACTCAATGAAATAAAGTTAATGAATGCCTTTGAGTCCGTACCATTATATACGTGGTGGAAATTTACTTCATTCACCTTTTATCCAAACCCTGACACAATAGGATATCAAACAGGGGGCTAATCCAAACGTCGCGTTGAAGATACCATACCAGGATTGGGCGAATAGTTTCAGTGACACGCCTTCCGTTATTCGCCAATTTCTTCGTTCCATATTGTAAAAGGTAACGTACGGTTTGTGAATGTATGTGCCAATAAGATCAGCCGATGAAGGACTGTGATTTCTCTTATACTGTTGTACATCGATGAATAGGGTTTCTTGTCTCGTGAAAAGAATTGCTATCTGCAACCAGTACAAGGTCTCCTCCGTATTACTTGCGTGGGAAGTTTCAATCTGAATACCATTTTTGGGTATATTCGAAGTCCGTACTGCCGATTATTTCATTTTCTTTCTTCGAAAATTGGTTACAGGTAGTGATGTTGTCCCTTGGGTTTGCAACCCCGTCCAATCTTATTCATTATTCCGCTCAATCCCAGAATAAACCCGGTTGTGTTTTGCATTACCCAATCCTGCTGTTGGGTTGGTAAGAGTTATTTATCATTGTAAATGCCCATGCCCTAAAGGCCGTAAAGCCGTCTTGTTCGGACTTGAATCTGTCTTCATCCGAGTCTACTCACACGTGTTATTGAGAGGCAATTTTGGCCCGCAGCAAACTGATTCCTGTTCTTTTTCCACCAAAGGCTTCACTAATGCTCTGCTTCCCATGTTCCTAACCGCGATTGGAGCCGCTTGCCTTTCTGCACACATGACTGAATAAACAATATGGCAGGAAGTCTAGGCTCCTTCTCAGTTGCAATATGACTGTTTTACTAAGTAGGTGATAACATAAAGCCTAAGTGTGCACGCCCCGCTCTGCTTGAACAACTGTGCTTCGACACTATATTCAAGATGGCTGGCTCCCTCTATTAATTATAATCCCTGAAGGAATTTCAGAAGAATCAATTCGGATGATATCCAGGCGCTCCTTGGGGTTTGCGCATGGAGACAAATCAGTTCAACATTGATCGCTGGCTGTATATGCCCCCAATTCACTACCGTCATCTGTAGGGCCATAGATTATTGGGGACGACTTTAATCCACTTTTGGCCGTAAACTACGAGCACAGTTGCGGGTACGGATGTTATAAAGGATTCATGTAAATCGTCTTGCCGGGACATAATTTATATCGCCATGGGCCCCAGAAGATCGACCAAATTTTCAGATCCACTTGACGCAGAACTTTGTCGGTGATCTCAAAAGCCGGTGTGAATTTGTTTCAAACGTCCGTGAAGTCAGAGGCGATGAGCCCAGGGTAACCGGCGCGCGTGGGCTTGCGTGATCCAATGGCGGAGCTCCATGGGGCTAGTTGTACTGTGGTTTGAAAATGTGACCACCCATCCTGCGACATACACTGTTGACATTCTTGACTGGAGTTCCATGGTCGACAATACAATGAATGATTTACTAACGAAACCTCAGAAAATCAACCTCACTTCTCACGGGCTAGAAGGTATCTCTCATTCAGTCCCACCCCACAAAACCACACATTTGGATAACTTGTTAAGCCTTCCGTTTACATTTTACTCCTTAGAAACCTGAAAGCTGGAAACCGGCAAATATTGCTCGCGTTTACAAAGCAGCCAGTCTCTTAACTACCTTCCGGTTGTTTTCATATATATTATACCCTGAATACTTCTCCAGCGTAAGTTTCTGACTTGCTGCCTAGCTTCGACATCACAAATTCCCCTCTGCAATTAGCGGCATGACTTTCTAGGCGGCTACTTATGCAGTAAGAATTTACTGTCGATCATTGGACCTTTGACGCTGTTAATAAAGTAGGGGTTGTTGCTGTGTGTCTTGACTTTTAAGAGACTTGTATTATGTGGACTATCCTGTTCCGTTCTGCAGGTTCCACCGCTTTGTTGGAACGTGAGCATTCTTCGCCGGCTCAGTGCTCAGCTAACAAGCTGTTCTTATCATGTCGGTAAGCCACTTCGTACCCTCCATTAATCACAGCCCGACTGGAGTTCCATGTGACCCCATTAATCAACCACCGCTTTCCTTTTTCTTCATAATTTACTCGCCATTCGACGTAGTCCATCCTGCGGTGTTGTTTACAAATGATCTTAATACCTGTCGTATCGTCTGTAGCACCGTCAATCCAGTGCTCTTTAGTCAATGTTAACAGCTTTACCAGCGGTTCTAGTCGAAACCTATCGAGTTCAGTTTCAACAAACTTAGTTATGTGTCAAATGCACAGGGCTCCACATGGTTCATGGATTGCATGCCGTTGTATGTCACGGATACAAAACTGGACTTATTCATTTTTGTGTCGCATACGTCCTGAGGTTTTAAAACTGAGGCAAACACCAATGACGCAAATGGCCTGCTTGCTGCGCCCAATATCATACTCAACCCTCGTGAGTGTTCATCTGCACGTGGATTTACTTATATTGTAGATGTAAGCACGCATTGGTTATCCTCCGGTAAATTTATGGTGTGTAAGTATTCCTCTGGCTTCGGGTTTCTTTGTTTTGATAAACGATCCACTCAGAATTAACGCCTTCTACTTCCGCCCAACACTCACTGGACCCAATGAACCAGGGTGGGGTTTGAGAGAATAAAACCAACGTGTCGAAATTTCCCTCACTCTAGACTGTTTGACCGTATATGGCGTCCAAATGGTGGGTTGTATTTGTCACACGACAGGTATGCACAGCCTTACACATTCCAGTGCCAAACGCAAGCCTAGTAATCTGAGTCACATCATGCTGTTGAGTTGGGACATCCAGTGTGTCTCTATCTTACCAGATTTTTACATCACCTACAAGTAGCAAGATTGGGACAAGGTAAGAATGGAAGTATATTTTGTGAGGACGAACAAAATTAGTAATCTGAGAACAGATCCACTGAAAACACACCGTAACCTGTTTTACAACTTGAAGCGCAATTTTGAGTTAAGACCCCGGCCGCCCATAGGGTTACGTTAGTTGTCGTAGCAGTGTCGGTTGCCAAGCAGAACAGCATGATTTGTGCAGTCGAAATCTTTGGTAAACTCTAGACTTACATTGTCAACCACAATATTTCTGGTGAGCTGTTGTCTTCCATTTGCCGATGGCTAACGTATGTCATGATACGCGGGCGTCCCATGCACAAACTATCTTGCGTTGTGTAGTTGAACTTACGGTGCAAAGGACGGTTATGAAGCAGGCCGTACGCAAGTATGTCTAGTAGTTTGGAGGCATTTAAAATAAGGGCTATCACGTGACGAAAATTCAGTCTTCCTCGAATACAGAGGTGAAGTTCACTAAATTTTCAAGTTCAGTTATTTGTAGTACATCGGGTGAACGGTAAAACATTGGGCAATTTGTTCGGTTGCGTCGCGAAGACGTTTGGACAGATATCATCTGGTTTGGCAGAAAGGTCTTCAAGGAGCCAGAGCCTACGCGGAACAGTGGAAAAGTTTGTCAAGTGTCCGCGTATTTGGTTTCAAAAACTGCCAGAAGTTACCGGTGTGCGTGCAAGAATAATGCCATAAGGTTTCGCAAGTGCGCTTACAGACCGAATTTCATTGGTGGTGATTTTCGTGAAACCATGGAGTTAAAGCACTTTCAGTTTAAAAATGTGGGTTAACCATGGAATCCGGAATGGGCTTTCTGAATCAGTGATGAACTTTATGTTGTCATTGCAATAAGCCTTATCTTTTTGAACGAACCAAGTACTCCAACTATGACTGAGTACTCACTGCTTGCGATCTTCCCCTAGCTCAGGCAACCGATAACTCATCCATGCGTGTCATTTCTTCAGAACTAAGTTTAAGTTAGAAGGACGTGGCTAATGACGCCGCCAATGAAATTTCGGGGCAGAATCGTCAACAGCCGTACATAAGGTTACTGTGAACTATGTACGCAATTCATCGACCGAGAAAAACAGAATATAGTTTTGCCAAGTTTGTGAGGTCGAATGGAAAGGCACCAAGTCAACTACGGTATTACGAAAGCCTTTGGAGATATCGGCAATCACGCTAATGAGATCAATACTACAGTGAATTTGGATTAAACGACTGCCAAATCGCCAAAGCCTATTGACGCATTCACTTTGAGAGCGTCAACGGATGGGTCTTTCTTGGTGAGACTCTGGCTTTCATACCAACGTCAATGCCTGCGAAAAGTTCAGTTAAGGCAGATCTTTTACAGTATGTGAAAATTGCCCTGGCGTGATGTCCGCAGACCCTGTATAGAACAATGGAGAAAAATTCATTTCCAAAAGGTAGAATCTCCATTCTGCTCAAAAGAACTTCAACAATAGTTTTTTTGAGATGAAAAATTAGAAACTACCCCACCAACTAACGCTCCGATTCAGTTAATCCAATCGTTTGCCATACAGATTCAGTAATAACAGTGATCAGTAAGCAGTCACTTAAGCTGTGAATAACGTCCGGGTATGCGGTATACGTTCACACCAGTAGCTGCTCCTTCCGAACCACTTCTACCATGAACAATTTGGAAAACGAACGCATGCAGGAAGTGACGGAAAACCTGTATTTGGAGTGTTTGGGTACATGGTAATCATCATCTTTGATTTCGTTGATTGGTGTTCTAAACATCATAGTGAGACTGGCAGAGAGACATACCTCCCGGGAATCGTCGAGCAGCTTGATTTCATTTGTTTCCACATACTGTTCCGTATGAACGCCACGCGACCTAAGTATAGTTGAAAACAATGCAGTAGAAAGGGTATAATTTACTTCTGAAGATTCTCGATGATGGGGTTGGACGTGCTACTCTGTTCTTACGCCGTTCCATATACATCGAAAATGGAAACAACCATATGATGACGTCATTCCCAACCATTTCTATGACTAGCGTTTCATTGACTAGTATTTATCTGAAATTTTACAAACAGGAAGAAATAGTATAAATATCGCATAGAAAAGGAAGCCGGAAATGTTTTTATATGTCTTACTATCAAATGTGTTAGTGTTCTTGCTGAAATGCAATGCCAACACTGTATGGTCGTATATGTCCATTTGGATCACATCTTCAGAACGCCGCAAAATGCAGCACTCTCCGGCCATAGGATGACGTACTTCTTCTCGGAAATGGCAACGATCGCATTTATAATACTTGAAAAAGCGAGCTAACGCCAATAATGGGTTATTTTTGCAAAAATAATGGAAAAAGTTTTCATCACCAAACCAGTACTTTTGACACTCATTCGGTGTATTTCATCTTTTTATTAACGCTGCTTATTTACAATCGATGTACTGTAGGTACTTTGCCTGAAGTTCCGATTTTAAAATTTCAAAAAATATTTAAAAATCGGGGATCCGCGCCAAAAAGACCGTTTCACCTTTCGAACGATCTTGAAGGCGATTCCCATGAAACGGATTATCCTTCGAGAGGTACCCTTAATAAACTTATTGATGCCCCCAAAATAACATTTCGTTCTGCAACGTTTGTCAGCTTCACTTTACCTTGCCACACCTAGACGCACTACTGGCACCTCCGACGTTGCTGAAGCTTCCGAGTTGGCAAGCCACTACGTTGATCCAACTGATGTGACAACATGCATAGACGGTTCCAATATGGCGCCCAGCAGTAAGGCAACAACGATCATGGCTACAACTGGTAAATCTGAACACATAAGGAACGGTTGTCACAATGGACCATAGGGCACGACACTCTAAACTATTCAATTGATAAGCTAGTTCGACAAAGCAAACCTGTTTCCACCCACTAGTTAACTGATGCACCGGATTCAGGTCATCAGTTAAGCTTCTTTTTGAATAGGCTCCTTTCATAGCAATTTCCTTTGATCTGCTCAAGAGTGCTTCACAGGCATAGCGCGAATGACATCCAGATAACTGCGTGAGGTAAAACTTTCACCTGTTGGCGAGCATGAAAAATGAGGATCACAATTCTTTAGCAGAAATACGGGTTTAACGCTCAGCCAAAATTATAAGTGTGATAATCAATATGACCAACATAACGCACCCTACTTTTCAAGGTTCAAGCAGATCTTTATTTTGCTACCTAGTACTGCTTACCCTAAGTTACATGCACCTGTTAACACGCATGCCCACAATGCCTACGATGATAATTCGCAAGCGAAACCCACAAGTCCATTTCAGTCTCTCTTTTTTATTCAGCACTACGTCATTCAAACCTCTCCACCAGGTCCACAATCTCATCCTACCCCGTTGACACACTTTCAACACTTCCCATCACGGAGCCAAACACATAACTCATAACTGGTCACTGACAAACATAATACAGGTGACTTTAAACAAACAACACCACAAGAGTCTCCGAAGGAAGATGACCCTTCTGTATGGAAGTTTTCAGTAGCCTGGAAGCAATGCCTCTCCAAAAATTCTCTCATAGAATTGCATTTGACTGCACACTCACTCAATAATAATATGCACATTTTACAGATCTTTTGTTTTTCTATTTGCTCCCCATATCATCTTAATCACTAAAAGCTTACTGCATCAGGAAACTCAGACACAACCACGCGTCGAAGGTTTTAACATGCTTTGTAAAAAAATGTGGACCTGGACGTGGTGGGTGACGTGGAATTTACTTGAAGGAGCAACATCCTGCAGCCCGACATGATGAGTTTTGTCGTGATGGGATCATAGACTTCTTGTGGATTATCAACATCTATCGGCTCTCGTCACTCACCCTAAGAATGTGACTACAGACCACCTAGTACCATCTGCTCATATGTTCACTATGTATCAACCGCACCAAAACAGCATGATATAATTGGTGGAGTTTCTAACTTTCCCATCCTCTTTGGCAGCTCTGATAGCTCCTTAAAGGTAGGCTGGTCTTTTTTCATGCCCTCGAACGAATTGATGACACCACTATGTCTTAAGTAAAGTGTACTTCAGATATCATTTAAAAATACAATATCCTCTTTGTCACTTTGTCCGTATCGGAAAAGTTTCCAATATAGCTTAGTTAATGTTCAACTTCAACCTTGTTATAAAACCGACCGTCATATCTTATCGCCAAACTGAATTCGCCGACCGGACAACGTTCTTCACACTGAGATGTTCAGGCTAGAATACATTTTTTGAACCTCCGTTCTTAGCGCAGAGATCGAAGTACTTATGAAACAATTTGTTTTCCGTGAACTTCTTAGCCCTACAAAAGCCGAAATACAGCGAGGTGTATGGCGGATGCCAAATATTCCCAGGGATCGAGATAAGCTGCAAAGTCTTAAACTACATCATCTACACCTTGATTTCTCTACTATAATCCAAATACATAAGTAGCACAATGATGTTGAGTATAAAACTAAAATGCGTCGTGTAGACGGGGAGCAACATGGACATAACGGCAAATAAATATGCATGGAGTTAACGCAGTTGATAGGAGGCAAGAATTCCAGGGAGGATCGTAGAATTTCAGTGGCGCCCCTGCGGGACAAAACTAGTGTGGGTGCTCCAGTTATAAGCCACAGGAAAGTCGATTCAGACTTTAGTGCCTCCGTCACTAGTGAAGATGTCACATTTACTCCAAATTCCTTTGTGAAACGAAGTGAGATCATGGGCCATCTTATCACCAGTGATACAATCAAACGCTTTCATTTAGCTACCAGCAAATTCTCTTAACCACTTGGTCTTAAGGGTAACCACTCAGTTGGTCACAAACCCCAGGATAGGATATCATTTTCATAAACACATTTAAGCCAGTACCTCTACTGTCTAGTTCCTTTCCCCTCGAGCAGAAGAACGTTGTAGTTAAACACTGTTACAAAGGCCGACCAAAAACAATACGTCAGTAACTATTGTTAATTCCACACAACTCGTGAATCTTGCAGCTACGATCCTTCTATTCGCAGCGTCTGTCGATAGGCCTAAAATAACCGCATCTGTGGTGCAGCGACCATCTATAAATTCTAAACCCATTAATCAACTTATTCCTATCCAAAAGAGAAGATGGTAATAATGCCGATTTTCCCGTTAATAGTGTTAAGGCACGGGAAAAAACGATTGAAAGACTTACTGGATGAAAATAACGATGAAACCCGATCACCAAACCTACAAGTTCCGGGGATAACGATTCACGTAAACAGGACCAAATACAAGTCGCATAATGACGGAGCGGTAAGGCGCACGCGAAACCAGAGTGCACATAAACGAGGGCCCAGCAGCAAGAAGTGAGGGCGAAAAAACTGCGCGAGAAAAAGCTCTGATAGGTAAGCGATATCAAACTTAAGTAACTTATCTAGACTAAGGTTCATGAGAGGAATTACTTGTTTCATGTGTAATACGAGTGGCCATGTTGGTCTTTGTAAGGAAGGATCGCAATCACCGCCAAGAAAATTTTGTATATAAGAAGAGGAACAACTAAGGAGAAGGGAGTAAATGGAGACAGAGTGTCTTGGTCAACGACGTTCAATGAAGCACACAACACTCGTTGAACACTCAATGCAACCAGGTATTTTACTAATCCCTTAAACTAATGGTGTTGTTGGCCGTGGGTGGTGAGATTTTGGAGCTCGTGGACAAACGGTGCTGATGCATTAGATATATACATAACGCTTTCGCTGTCAACTTTAATAATTATCGTATTATTTTCATTGCTGGAGAAGAATGTGTCAGAAGTTATGATTTACAGGCGAACCAGCTACACTGGGCTCGGCTCCGAATAGATTTGAACCAACGACATTTGCAGCATGCCCACGCGAGATAAAAGCTTTACCAGTGAACAATGGACGTCCACAGTGACATCAGGAGTTTATCACTTGGATTCAGTTACCTGTATGACTCAAGGCGTCAGGGAATTGACTATCCGAACTGGATTTCTCAGAGTCCTCGCTGGAGTCCAACAAATTCCTATTTAACCACCAACAGTTTTTACGCAAAAGTGAGTTAACAAAATTGTTAGTTTGGTACAAGCTTCGTTGTGAGATGGGCAGGCACATGAGACTAAATATGACATGTCTCAGCCTTCCGGGTGACCCCTGTGAAACATCGATGAGGCCTAGCCTTCTGTGCTTGTTTCTTGCTTTATTACGACCGACGACTAGAATGTCTACAGTTGTTACTTCTAAGTTTTACAGTTTTGATACCATTCCGGAATTATGATGATCTCAAGAAGTATCTTTTTCAAGTCGACAGGAAATCTGGACAAACGAAACTAACCTCGGTGACAGCATTTGGCGTTTGGATGACCTTCATCATCAGAACTTTCCAGTGTTCCACAAATTCCGAAGTTTCAGTCGTACAGTTTGGGATTAGTGTGGATTGTGGGTGCTGATAGGAAGACTACAAATGACCTTCTGAAGCTTCGTGATTTCAAGCTTACCGGTTAGTATTAGAGACATCGCTTGTAATAAAAGATGACTACCAATGGATACAGTGTGCTGACTAACAGAATCAATCATTCGAACTATCATCATAACTTGTACCAAACGTGGCGAACAGCAACCACTAAAGTGTTAGTTACTTGAAGACCCCTGGAAACAACTTACATCGAAAGAGACATGTGTATGGATGTCGTTTACTATGAAAGGAGTTAGGGGGCAGTGGTCAACGTCTTGTTTAACTATTGTTCATTGGAGGTACGCAAGTCAAGGTAGGAACACAGGATGCGCCAATTATGTGATGTGCACCACGGTAAGCATTCGTCATGAATGCAGCAAGACCAAGTTAACAACAGGAACAACCGATTTTGATACCAACACGCGTGAAAGTGTACCATTTTACTGGTGTTGCCTCTTGAATATATGTGACAGGATGACTTCAAAAAAGTTAAAACAGTGTGCTCAACCGAATCATGCACACCAAAACGGTTTCTGTTGGCCGCGTCAGTTTGAATCCTTCAATATCGTCATCAAGTTCACATTTACTTACCACTTACTTAGTAACCAAATTTTGACACTCGGAAATGAGTTTGGTGGGTTTCAGCGGGAACTCTGCGTAAAATCTGGTTTGTATGGTCAGTCCCTAGAGTCACTTAGTAGACCACATATAACAGTGTGGGTTACACCATCAAAGGAGTCTAAGTGTAAAAATCTTGATGCCCCCATGTATTGAATCGTTTGCTAACGATTCAAGTTCACAACGAGTTACGCGTAATCGGTTAGTCCAAAATTGCTTTCCTCACTCAGTGATAAAAGGGTACTGTAGGAGCTCTTTCCATGGTTTATTAAAACGTCTGGTAAAACTCCCTCTTGCATGGTTCATAGTGTTCGAACTGCTTCCAACACTGGTTAGAATCAGCCATCATAGCGAAAACCAGTCTGTCTTGTTAATAAAATGAACCAATGTACGAGGATACCCTAAGAACTCGTTGAACTACCCCTTTGGAAAATGAAACGGTCGAGAGAATGGGGCAAGTCACCACCACCATCTAGAACGTACCAAAATGTATAAGCAAAATGTCGGTCCGTCAAAAAATCAGACCTCCTACACATAGTAGGAAGGTTCAAATTCGAATGAAAATGTTCGTTGTATCTTCACCATATCTTTGAGTTCACGGCCGGAATACGAGTTATCTGAGGTTTCCTTAGCCCCGTTGCAGACGCGATGTTACGACCAAAACAAGTGTGCGATTCTATTTCCATCACTCCTAACTAAGCCGTCACAGCCCCCTGTGTATTTAATCATTTCAGAGATGCAGTGGCATTCATGTAGCCCGCTCGCTCTACAGCCTTTTTCTTTGGCGTCAGTGGAAAATAATTCTGTGGAGGATTTCGCAAAATATAATTAGATTCATAGTTATCTTGGTTTTGTTGTGCAATATCAAACTTACTGTGAAAACTGTCGCATGCCGACACAAGCGCTACAATAAAGCGTATGACTTAACGCTTCTTACGAACTGCGGTAATCGGAAACGGGATAGCGACGGTAGCAATAAACGCCCATACGCCTACACAAGACACCCATCTCCTTCCCACGAATTGGCAGGTTCGAAAAATCTAAAACCCATCGTCTCCGCCATATATAGGTATTTTCAGCGTGTTATATTAAACCCAGAAGCCTTTGTTGATCATTCGTAGCGGAAGATGCGATGTTGCTTCAGCCGGTATAATTAAGCTTACGTTCAGGACGGAAGGTGCACCTGAGGTCTTGCAGAAAAACTTAGCTCAAATTTGCCACTCTATACCTAACAGACTTACTATGAACACAGCAGAAGTTTTCCACGCATTGTTCCCTTAAAAGTATTATGTTAATAATAAACGCCAAACTAACCAATGAAATCGCCAAGACATGCTAACTTTTTGTTGCATACAAATGGATCATTGAGTTTTATTTTCACCGTTACCGCAGATGCAATCTGTTTTTGAACACTGACATGTCTGCCTTTCCGAGTTTCCTGGTGCAGTTTTTTATCAACGAACACAGGGACTAGATATTCGGTCAAGATACTGAGTTCTTCTCTTCTTTAGTATGAACAGCTCACCGTAAACACAGTTATAGAGTTCTCGCAACTTAGTGCTGGAGGATAAGATGACTCCCTGGAACCATCGTTAGGGATTGACATGCCTTTTACTACTACATCGTTTATTTTGAATCGCAGTATAAACATCTTCGTTCAAGGGAATAAAAAACGGTTTTACAAAATCAAGCAACAGATATGTAGAATGATGGATGTGAAACCCAGTTGCCTGTCAATTGTGGTGCACTGCATATCTAGAAATGCCAGAAAGCGCTGGAGAAGTCTGAAGTAACTGGCCAAGGCATCGACTTTAATGCACTTCAGATGTTTAGGCAACAGTCTGTTGAAACTGGAGCGGTGTTTTCCATGTTCTCCAAGGTGAGCGATACTTTTTCTCCAGTGGTCGTGTCGACCAGTGACCAATCGGGGGGCAGAATCGTGCGAGATGATCTCTCATCAACGTGCGCATAAACTGGAAATACCTTGGACGAGTATTCTTCGGAACTATTCGGAAGGTCGAGGTTCGTCTTGTGGACAGTTTCCCGGTTTCAAGAAAAAAATGCGAACGCAACATTGTTCTCACGTTGTTGGTACAGCGTATGAATTGCTGCATATTTAGCTCTCCGTATCTACTCATCGATCGCGTGGGTTCCAGGGTTAAAACGACCACGTCGTCCAGCGATCATCCGCCAGTTGTACGGAAAAGTTCCTAAGGCATGCACACTCGGGAGCGACTCATCCTTTACTATTGTGAAAATGCCTGCCGGAAGACTGCGGGCAATAGTAAGTACTTTATCGCTGTATAGGAAAGCCTCGCTATTTGACTCCGGTTGGGTGATCGCCGTTTGGACCAAACAGGTGAACCACTCGGAGTGGTCAGCAGCTTGGGACCTAATATCCGATGTTTTGTTAGTCTGCGAGATGGTGATTGGGTTGGTAGCGGGAGCAATATTCCTCTGACAGTTCAGGGAATGCAGACGCGTCCCAATGTTCTCTAGGGTACGACCTGGTATATGTGACAAGAGCTGATGATGAAGTTCGCGCTGAGTATGTCACGACGACGCCAGTGCATCGGCACATCTGACGAGAGAAGCCGATTCTTGCTGAGACCAACTGAAGCTGGCGGTTTAAATGAACATGAAATTTCCCCGTTGTGTTCGGCGGGATGTGCATGCCTTTTCTGTTGTCTGAGACCAATTATTGTGGAAAAGCTGCAGTCACAAATGGCTCAGTCAAAGATTGTGATAGGCTGGATGTTCACTTCCTGCTCTGGACCATTCTTTCGTCAAAGCATACGAGTACGCGTAGGCGAGTCAGCGTACAATTCGCAAATCTGGCCACATTCCGAGCAGGTGTACTCCGTTCGCCCAACCTGTGTTCTGGTGATTGCATGCACGACAGTGCGGGTGGCAATTTCATTGTCTTAATCGAATGCAACCAGTACGTTAATACCAGTTAACGCGGTTGACCTTATCTAGAGTTAATGAATCATCAGCGGGTGAAAATTTAGACCATGACTGCCCACCATAGAGAGGTTGTTCAGCGCGCCCACCACCACTTGTATCCATGTCCGGGTGCAATCAACGTTAAGCCTTACAGGCCAATAGCGGTAGAGAGCACACGTCACTGTAAAAGTACAAACAGTATTGTCCCATCTACAAGCGGTAGCGTCACTCTTACATACAGGGACGAATTAGACGTTGGTCGTTGAGGGCGCGACCGATCAGAAACCAGCTTGAGTCTAGGTACGCTTGTGGGACACACAGGCGGCCTTGACGCATGTGCAACACTGCTACTACCATTATTACTACTGCTTACTGGCATACCTACCTTCCGTTTACACTAGCACTTGAGATTTTCATGGGGTCTGACAGCTTCAGCTGCCGATATGCCCCAAATACCAAATAATCTAACCAACCTGAATTACGGATCACATTCAGCTGAGTGTTAGTTTCAGACCGGCTGTCCAACAGATCACCTTCTTAGTTAGTGCGCAGCCCCTCTGACAGCTGGCCGTTTGCCTAGTAATGGAAACATTTAGTTGTCTGTAGCAACTATTATCCTCTAGTGCCATCCTGAGGTGAACCTCTGTCACGACCACTTACAATAGCAGATCATGTTTTGCTGTTTTATAACCAAAGCTAACGCTTCCATGAAATATATATCTTAAAACATTTTTTAAAATATCCCATTTTCCCTTTTTTGGAGATACTTCACTAGGTTATTCTGCGCGTCACAAACCAGGCGCCGTTGGGTCGGACGCTGTGATTTTTGCTATTTTGTTAGCAAACGGGACGTCAAGCTACTTTTTACCCCTCGATCACTGCTACTGAGACGTTACTGATTTCGGCCGAAGCGCAACAAAAGGTTTCTTACAGTACGCTCGATATGCGTTACCAAGCATTTTTCACCCCTTTACATGGGTAGTAAACGCAAACTCTTTTATAAGTTCTGCGGCTTTCAATTGCGGTGGGCGGAATAGCCACTATGACTGTACATGTGTCCACCAGTGTTTCATTATCCATTGAGAAACTGTTCACCAAAGATCCCTAAACATAGCCTTATTACTAAAGCCGCCTCGGTTACCTCGTCATTCTAGGACATACAGCACTGTCCTCAGAAGGTCTAGGAGACACTGCGCCAAACAGTGCTTCCCACTACATGTCTGTCGATTTCTCCAGCCAGTATATATTGCGTCTATTAAATTCAAAGCGTCTATCATATGTCATGACCAGTCAGGTAAAGGAACGTTACCATAAAAGGACGGTTGTAAATGTTTTTGTTAACACTGTTAATTAATAATAGGTAACAAATTGTCAACAGTTCGTACTAACATTATATTATTCACTTCCGAACGTTTTTCTACATACCGCTTTGTTAACTTCATCTGTACACTTGTTCGAAACTGTCACCAACAATTTTTGAATTTACCCATCAACACGAACAAACCGGTGTTACCGCGCACCGTCTCTGTCTTCTTCATTTGTACCGATTTTTGTGCTGGTGAAGTAATTTCACGGTGAAATATTTTATCTCCGCATAGCAGCTGATCTATCGACACCCAACGTTTGCCATCCCCACGTGGCGTGTGGGGTTACCTATCGGTCGTTTAACGAGCCTGCTCCCTGGAAGCTGTCTTATCCTCTTATGGTGGTCTACTCAGTTCAGCGGAACTTGATTTTCCAGTGAGCCATTCATTTTACTGACAGGTCTTCCATTTTCTTTATATGCTTACCGTTTGCGTCTATCCGTTACCGTTACAACCACTCTTAGGTGTTACCATGTCTTGGTCATTTTTGTCACTTGATTGATTAGGCCACTACAGTAGTAAAGGTGAATAATCGACCAAAGCGTGTTTCCATAGTGTACCCGAGGTGTTACTGGCACTACCAGGTACATAGGACAAAGTAAGTATAAAATCCCTAAAAAAGCCCAAGGAAATGCTCAATGGAAGACAATGGATAGTCGAAACCGAGAGTCACATGAACAAGTGCTTGTGAACAGAAACTGGAGACAGATTCAGATTAGGAATAATTTTCAGGTGAGTTCTTGGCAATTGTGTCGCTCGCCGGTATGGTGATTCAAGGCCGAAACCCGTTGGAAACGGCCATTTAGGCGCGAAAAGAGAATTTTCAAATATTTCCTGAAATATTAAAATGCATATTACTGGACAAATATATAGATTTCATCGGGTATAATAGTTGTGGTGCAATGAGAACAATCAGGTGTACCCAAAAATTGCCCATATTAGCACTTTTGTTGAAGCAAATGTGTCGCCGTTTTTGTCAACGAAATCGTCATGCTGGCTTTTCTAATCGATTTTAAGTTTTCAGAATGCCTCCGTCGGAATTATCGTAGTAGAATACTCACTTCCTACCTGCAGAAACGCTCAAATTTGCGTGGTTTTGGAAATGTGATTGAGTTCGTCATTTTCGCCAGCGTTGCGTTTACACTGCATTGTAGGCAAAAAATCACAGTAATTCCTAATGAAAGTTATTCCGCAGCAGTCGTTGGCTAATTATTCACCTAAATTTTATGTTCAGCCTGGTTTCCTTTTTGCATTTTTGGTGGAAAATTGCCCACGTTATCATCTGGTTGTTTCTGCCTACGGTATGGTGTAAACATGGGTAACACGTTCAACTCTATCATTAACAACGTGCGTATTGTTTTGTTTATTGCTTACTGACTATGCTTGAATGTAGCTTGCCATATGTACGTAAGCCAATGCTAACTTTTCTGAGAGATAATTACCAACTATGATGCTCGTTATTTATCCGACGAAAACATTGATTCCCACTTCTGCCGTTTCACTTACAACCCTTCTATATGCAGAACATGGATGCTTATGATTCCGATGACTGTTGGTCTATATTTTTCCCGGCCGCAGAATTCACTGACGAATGCCAGTATGTAATCGCATTTTTGGTCAGAACTGAAAGAGATCATTATAACTTATCCTCAGCGGTCCAAATAAACGTTCATTCTGATTTCGCCCGTGTTGTACTTATCAACGCTGATCATAGTTTAGAACTGGAGGGAGTAGCTAATACTGTGAACGCATACTACACAAGTAAACGTTGATCATAACTTGGTTGAACTGGACGGAGCAGCTACTAGTGTGAACGCATAATATATACTTGAACGTTAAAAATATATTGAGTCTGCTCCTTGGAGCAAGTAGCGACTACAATAAATGAGATTTTTGATAATCGCATTCACTTGTACATTTTCGATGGCTTCGGCTTTTTGCCTACCCCATTTGTGATATCCGTCTTGGGGCTACAATGACAACTTGCTCCATGCCTCGTTAGCTTGACGTGCTTTCTCTGTACACTCTATTTTCCGGGGTCGATACTAATACACAAGCGTCAACGCGCTAAGTTCTTGCTTTTCATTGTCGATCGGTTTACGCTAGTGACCACAGTCTGGGTATCAATCAGCGTGAGCAATTCAATAGTTGGTGAGTCTGTAATTTTCGAACATTCCGCTGCGGTGTTCTTGGTGAGTTCGTTCTTTTGCAAATTTGTTGTTTTTCTTGACGTTCGCGTAAACAGTTATTTTTCTCTGTTTGTGTACACATTCATTTATATATTTTCTCAATTCAGTTTTATTAGTAGCTCTTGATAGCTCATAACCGCGTAATCACTACCCAATGTCTGAAATGTTATCTAAGGACGTGAACAGCCCCTCCATCGGTACAAATGCGCTAGTGGTCCCTCCGTTTTTGGAGATAGACCCTCTTCTTTGGTTTGTTTATTTAGAGGCAGAATTTTTCAACAACGGAATTTTGTCTGATCAAACAAGATTCTGTCAGTTGTTGGCCAGACTTCCGAGTGAAGTCACCATACAGCTTCGCGATGTTATGGTAAATCAACCAGCACAGCATAAGTACAAGACCCTAAAAAAGGCAGTTATTAATCGACTGACATCCTCTGAAAAGACCCAAGTACAACAACTTTTTCATGACTTGAAGCTAGGCGAAAAACGCCGTTCAACATTGCTAGCAGTGATGCAGCAACTCATCGGCAACTCGCACATGGACGAATCCCTCATCAGGGAACTCTGGCTTAGCAAACTGCCAGAAGCAACGCAAGCAATAGTTTCAGTTGCTCGTTCACAAACTCTCGCCGAGACAGCGGAAATCGCTGATCAAGTAGTGGAGCGTTTTCACACACTAATAGGTTGTTTGAGTGTACCACACCCTAGTTGACACCTTACAATAGGCACGCGCAGCTCTGACAGGCACTCCCCAAGGGAAGTTAGGCACCTGAACAATATCTCTCAGTTTACGGTTGATATACGACATGTCCCAGGTACTGAAATCACTGTCGCGGACGCTCTCCCACGCGTCCATAACATCAGCACATCTGCTGACAGTCGCACCGATTCGGCGGCCGTGGCTGCCGCGCAAGCCACTGATCCTGAGATCGAGCATCTCTGTCAAAAGAGCTCTCCCAAACTGCAATCCGCATCTCTGAAATTATCAGAGGGAACAATCCTCCGCAACACTGTCCATGGCACACCTCGCCCTGTATTGCCCGCAAAAAGCGTTCCGACCCCGGAACCCCCTGCAACTCCCGCAACCCCTGCTTCCTCTACCTCTACGCATAATCGGCTTGGTAGGGAGTTTCGCAATCCAGAATATAAACAACGAAAAATCGTTAACTTTCATGCCTTTGCAGTGACCTCATGCGTTACTAGGTCCGCAACCCAAACTGCGTTTTACTGGACCAGGTTTATTCGTATGCTAACCCTCTTCCTTCTTGAGTTTAACAAATTTAGACAGGAGCACAAAAAGAAGAAAAAAGAAAAATACCGAAGGCAGTCATGCAAAATTGCAGGGTTTATAAAGTCGTTGGCTATGAAATTATCAAGCCGACCTGATACGTTGACACGGTGAGTTGTCCAGTTCCGCCAGTCGTGCGGGTACTTCACCGTGTTTTCTCGCTTGCAGACTATTCGAGCACGGTGCGTGGAGAGACAACTCCCAGCTACCTATCGTACAGCACTGGACAAACCTACCCCCCTTTTTCTCTCAAGGGTTTTTAGGGTTGGGCAGCCCGCTGCGATAGAGAAGAAACGCACCGAAGACTAAATAACAAAAATTAACAGCGCAGCGGCCATTCTTCCGACTGACCCTCCCCTGAAATTTTGACATTCTCTATCCCATGTCAATATACATCGTGTGTATCACCCTCTAGCTGTGACAGTACAGAAAACTTGATATCTATATTTTTTACCTCTCTGTGGAATAACGAAGGCATGTGTAATACTTACTAGCCTTATGGGGGAGAGCTATAATAAATGAGAATTTTGATAATCGCATTCACTTGTACATTTTCGATGGCTACGGCCTTTTGCCTACTTTTGTTTCAGTCAACCTACCCCATTTGTGATATCCGTCTTGGGGCTACAATGACAACTCGCTCCATGCCTCGTTAGCTTGACGTGCTTTCTCTGTACACTCTATTTTCCGGGGTCGATACTAATACACAAGCGTCAACGCGCTAAGTTCTTGCT
>JTDE01006681.1:12999-28400 GCA_014338405.1 Paragonimus skrjabini miyazakii
TCACAATTCCAGTAATTCCATACTGCATCGGCCGTCTCGCAGTAAAAACCAGGTTGCCGTATCTGCTGCATACAGTAGGGTGTATAGGTGAAAACGTGCTACCGCTGACCCCTTCCCTACTGTTTTATCAACTATAGCTCACAGGACCCTCCCGACGTTCATTTCTGACAGTTACTCCACAGGTCCCACAACAGATGTAGCTAACCGTGGCAACAATGAGCAGGTAAGTTCCGTCTCTTGCCATTCAGCTTCATGCCTCCCTCGCTCCTTACTTAGACCTAGAATGCTAATTAATATAGGCGCTTTCAACGTTCGCACTTCAAAACGGACAGGTCAGCAGGCCGCTCTCACCCGTTGCATGTAGATGTCTGCTGTACTTCAGGAACTATAATCCAGGACATTAGTTAACGTATGGAACTAACAACACCCGCATTGCCAACCCGATCAGCATCTTCATTATCACCATAATCATCATCGTATACAGCAATACATCAGTGGTTCACACCGATGCTTATCTGCCACACAACCACGAAGTTGAAGCAAACTTGCTACTGGTTCTACACTTTGGGTGACTCCACAGCCGCCGTTACATTTCGGGCCCTTTATTCAGAGTTTGGTCACTCTCCTTCGGTTTACACATGATGCTGACGTAATTGTTCTGGTCGGACATATGAACGCCCATATCGGCCGCCTTGTTGAGCCCGAGTCTCGTTTAGGTGATTTGTTTGGGATAGCATCGCACCGTTCGGACAATTGCGAACGACTGTTGCGTCTGGGCACTGTGCTTAAGCTACTTTTAGCCGGCATCAGTTTTAGGTATCGTGCACATCATTGTTACACTCGGTGCCCACCTTTTCCGAATCAAGCTTGTTAACAGGTAGATCACGTAGCTGTTAGTCATAAGTGGCGTGGTTCAAATTAGGACAGTCGTTCTTATTGGAGCGCATACCAGAAATCGAATCATGCGTTGGTAAGTTGTCGTTTCGTTCTTCCTTTTGCTGGGCAACGACTGACTGTTGAGAAGTTAGCCGTATCGTTGATGAAGTATAAGTAACAAACTAGCTTAGAAAGCTGCCTTGGAAGTTCTGATTCCAAAGATCCTAATAGCTTTTGGATCGAGGTCTCACAGGCAATTTATGAGGCCGGTACAGTACCATGTGGCACTAAGGTACGTGTGTTCATCAAATATTGAAACTTAGATAAACTTCTGAAGTTGTTAGAGGCTAGACAGATTATTCTCCTGGCAGTTCACATAACAAGTCTAGGAGAGCTATCCGTAGGAAGCTGAAACATAGTCTAAAGGCTGATCGTGAGGCTTGGCTAGTGGAAAAGTTAAGGAAATGGAAACTGGTTTTGCTTCCGAAAAAACTGGCAAACTCTTTAAGCTTATTCGTACTACTGAGCCCAGGCGACCGTCTGTTAATGAAGCTATCGGCGAGACAGTTGGAACACTCATCCATAGTAAGTCCAGAAGGTTAGAACGTTGAGCGGAACATTTTGAGGGTCAGTTTAGCTGGCTTTCTGCTTCTACTGTGTTGCCGCTACAAACTTTTGATGTGGCATCCAGGTCGGGAGGTTTGTGGAGACAGGTTCGCAATTGCATATCGGCTCTCAAACGTAATAGGGCTACTAACCCAGCTGATTTTACACCGTCACTTTTCAAAGAAGGTGGAGATGCGTTGGTAGTGGCTTTGACTCAGCTGTTCAAATTGTGTAGACGACGGAGACTATTCCACCGTGCTGAGGTCACTCGATAATAGTTCACATATTCAAGAAAGGCACCAGAGGCTCTTACGGGAACCACAGGAGGATTAGTTTGATCCCAGTGATTACTAGGGTTATGTCATCCGTTATACTTCGTCGACTTACTGCAGTTCCTGAGTTAAACATAAGAGAGGAATTGACAGGGTTTTGCCCTGAACTGGGACGTATAGATCACAATTTTACTCTTTATCAAACTCTGAAGGAGCGTCATGTTTATCGCCGGTCAATAATTGGCGTATTTCTCGACTATGAAATTGCGTTTGATTCGGTGGATCGATTTAGACTTTTTAAGTTGTTTAAACGCAGGGGTGTGCTGGCCAAATGTGAACGTACTGTCGGCGCTTTATTCCGATACTTCAGCTCAGGTTAGGGTTTACAGTGAACTCTCTAACAGTTTCAGCACCATGAGCGGCGTACGTCATCATTCTTGTTCAATTCCGTCATAGACGAAATAATGAAGGTTTGTCTCCGACACTCAAACGATACCGGCGTGGACCTCTTACCTGGTGGAAGGCTGACTGATCTTGATTATGCTGACGGTAAGGTGTTGCCATTTGACAGCTTCCAAGCCGCACATGCAACGCTAAACGCAACTTCACGTTCTGCTAAGTACTTCGGAATGCGCTTTGCAGCCTCGAAATGTAAGGTGCCTCTGCAAGTTTGCTGTGATTATGTAGATTTATCGTTAGATAATGAAGTCATGGAGGTTGTTGACCGGTTTGTATATCTGGAAAGCTGCATCAGTGATGACGGCGAAGGTGTTGGGGATGAAACAGAGGCACGTATCTCCAAGGCTAGGGCGGTGTTCGGCAATCATATGCTACTATGTCGACAGATAGGTATCTCTCTGATGCTTACAGGTCGTGTGTATAAAGCGACAGTAGGGACTGCGTTACTTTACGGCAGCAGGTAGAGGATGTGAACCGTCTTCAGGTGCTTGATCACCGATGTCTGCATTCAGTCGCTGGTATCCGATGACACTAGCGAGTGAGCAACGAGGGTGTTAGGAAACGGGTATTTAGTGGTGATTGTCAAGCAAGCTCTTTTATTCAATCACTACTTATTTACAGACTTGGATGATTAAGTCATGTACTAAGGATGCCAGCTAGTCGTCTGTCACACCGAGCACTGTTTGCCGACGATGCCATCGATTGGCGCCAGGTGCGAGGTGGACAAAAAAATGATCTGGCGTAGACAAATGAAATTGTTCACGAAGGGGTTGGCTACTGTAGATCGGGTTCGTCTCCCGGGCTTGAGTCCTCGCGACTCACAGATTCGGTGGCTTGAGACGTTAGGTGAGATGGTGGCTAACCGAGCTCAGTGGTGTGAAAGCTTTCGTTGTTTGATCAAGTTTTCTGTGAAGTGATTGCATTTAATGACGCGAGGCCGTGAAGGCCGTGAGGGAGCTGCCTTGCTGCTGATGCCTTACATTCACTTAGAGCTCGGTTGTTTGTTTGAAATGTATAGGCTCCAATGTGGTTACCACCGTCCCTATCATTACTCCAAGGCCGGATGCCTGCCTAGTCCTAGGGGCCACAAACAAACAGCAATCATGCTCGATATCTCTCGGTTCAGGTGGAACCCTATCACTAAGAAAGCTTTTTGACACACTTAAAACACTTGACGTAGGAGAATCGTTCGTGAACTTGAAAGAAGTGAGGTTACTAGAAAGAGGAACGTCACCATAGGCATGAGTGTCTAACTGGTTTTCATCTGAAAGGGGAAAGGGTTTGTGGGACATCGATGCAGCCTCGAGTAAAAGAAGCGCTTGATCGTCTGGTGGCAGTTTGCTGGTTCTGACAATTGGGATCAGCCTCAACAAAGCCATAATTGTCAGGACCTGTGGCAATTTTCACAATATCCGATTTCGTCACTCTCATAAAATGCCGGAATTTCATGACAGGAGAGCGTTGCTACTCTTCCTCGTTGAAAGACAAGGTGTCCAGGACAAATATTGAGGAATTCGCGTACTATTGAATCGTTAGCTAACGATTCAAGTTCACAACGAGTTACGCCTATTCTCTTGATCCAAAAATGCCTTTGCCAACATCCAACGGCAGAAAAGGTAATCCATCTTCGAAACAGTTACTGAGAAGGCGCTCGTGAAAACTGGATTTATTACGGTACTAATTGAATCAATGTATATGAAAATTGAATAACTCACCTCGAGTGTGAAAAATCCTCAAAACTTGAATAAAAAATGTGGTGTACAACAAATCTGACAACTAGGCACCGGTCAGCAATGGAGGACGATAAACGGAATTGAGTTCACTCGAACAAATGGACATTGGTTGGGTCGGGGCAAAATGAATGCTCACGCATCGAGAAATGGTAAGAATTATAAGCTACTCAAGAAAGAATATGGAAGAAGAATGTCTTATTTTGGCACTTAAAAATATACAGGGCTCAGACTGAATTAGAGTAAGGGAAAGGTTTTCAGTAGCTGGTGTAAGGATAAAAGCGGTTAATACTGTTTATTCTCGGGAAGTATAATGGAACATCGGACAACCTTTGATCACTCATCAAACAAAGCACAGGAATCTCAATGACGCAACAGGCCTTAGCAAAATCAACAAGAGAAACTACGGCCAAATTGAAAAGGAGGTCCTTGCATTGGTGTCCGCGGAGAAAAGGTTCCACAAGCTGATCAGTGGTCGACCACTTACCCAACTAACCGATCACAAGCCACTGCTGTCTTCGGTTCAACAGAGGGCATACGGGTGCATTCCGCCAAACGACTTCATCGTTGAGCCACCATCTTCCTCGGCTATGTATTTCGGATCCAGCATCAACAGACAGAGGATTCTGAGCAGGTTGATACTCTTTGCCTCAGCAACCATGGACCAGCCTAAGAGGATGCGGTGATCGCCACGGTGTCCATCGAGCCAGACACCATCCGAAAGTCATCCGATGCCGTCCGAGACCTTCCGGTAACTGCAGCTGACAGTAAACGAACCACACAAGAAGATCAAGTCCTCCCCTGAGCTGTCCAATACTCACAAGGCCGTTGGCTTACCACGACTCTGGCAGGACGTCTACAACAGGTACAGCAACGCCATGAGTCTCTCTCCTTGGTTGAGGATTGCCTGCATTTTTCGGATCGAGCAATGGCTCCAGCTAGCCTTCTTCCGCTGGTTCTCCACCAGTTCCATGTTGGACATCCAGGCACCAGCCGAATGAAAGCGATTGACCGCAGCTACGCTTACTGGCTAGGCATGGATCGTAAAATCAAGGACGTGGTCAAACGTTGTTCCAGTTGTCAGCAGGCTGCCCGATACTCAACCCGCCAGACACCGATTCCTTGACCTCAACCAAAGTATCCGTGGTTCACGTCGATTTCGCTGGTCCAATAAACTGGATATCCTATCTCGTCTTGGTTGACGCATTTTCCAATTATCCAGAGATCGTACCACAGATTGTAACTAGGGTGACTGCTACTACCAACACTCTTCGGTGACCGTTTAGTCAGCATGGTCACCTAGAAACCGTTGTGTCCAACAAGGGTACCCAAATCACGTCCGGTTAGTTCGGAGAATTCTGCCACTGAACATATTCGGTCGCTTCCATATCATCCGCAGTCCAACTGGCAGGCAGAACCCTTCGTCGACATGAGCAAACATACCCTCTTCAAATCGCGCGGGGATGAGGCATCTGGAAAAATCTTACAGTGATTCCTATTTGTCTACCGGACCACCCCTAATAAGTTGCTGGGCAGTAATAATTCTCCTGCCGATGCCCTTGTGGATCGTAAAGTTCAAACCACGCTGACCTCCATAATCCCAACGAAGCAATTAGAACGGAAGTAATTTTCTCCAGACGAACACGCCTCCTTACCAGTTCAATCACTTGTCTATGTCCGCGATTATCGATCCAGTCACAAACAATGAGCAGAAGGTGAGATAACGGGACGCCGGGGCAGGGTGGTTTATGGAATTTCCCTTGCGGAGGACACTAGGGGTCTGTCATCGCAATCAGTTCCCATCATGCCATGGTGTGAAGGAAGAAGTCCGTGACGGCCAGGGAACTCTACCGCCTCACCTACTCCTGGACACATTCAAGGTTCCCGAGGAGTCAACATTACCCCTGTCGGCCGCCAAGATAAGTCGTCCAGCCAGACGTTAGAGACCTTGACAACACCAATCACTGACTCTTATCCAGGATGACCCGGAGATGATCACCTACTACCAATCTTCGTAATAATGGTGCCAGGGAGAAATCCAATTTCCCGAAAATACCGTTTTATTTGCATTTGTGAAGGCCTAACTCTTTACTGTCTGAAGTGACCTCCATAATCGATACGGTCACGTAGCACTTCGCACTTCAAGAGCGTTCTCAATCTTTGTACGAATTTCTGTCGCCTCGCATACACACTCGTCCTTCAACTGGAACGTCACTGTGCTGTTTGGAACCATGCTTGGTCCACCCTCTGACTTTGTATTCTGATTAGTCAGAAACCATTTAAATTTGATTTAGTTTGTGATCATTTTGTCTTCGGGCTGCGAGACATATAATGACCTCTGTCCGTGGGCCAGTGTTTTTTCTGTTTTTATGCATTAACCTCGGTTGATCAGGAGTCACAAATTGGCCGTGCATACTCCGTAGTCAGCTGTTTATTGGCCTTGACCGTCGTTTCGATATCTGATGTTTCATTAACTGTTATTCTGCTGTCTACTTACGCGCTTGTGGGTCGCAAACCTAGTTACATCATACACCGACCGCAATAATCCGTTTAACCCGTTGGTCTTAGGCTGTACACGTCAGAAGAGCTTCAAAGAAACACAGACAATAAGACTTCTTTGATCACTGGAATGTTAATTTTGGTGTGAAATCTACAAGCAACACAAATCGAGGCATCCAGAATCAGTCCACCCATTATCGCACATTTGTACAGTTACTGGGTTATGTGGTTGGTGACATATGAAACGGATCAGACCGTCACAGCGGCTCAAGACAGAGGACGCTTGTGCTTCAAACCATGACCCCAAGTGACTTGCGCTGCATCGCTTGCGGTTCCACTCATATACTACATGTTCGGTGTAAACCCGAAGGAATAAGACCAGTAGGTGTGTGAGTGAGACTTTCGTGTCCAGTCGACCAATACTGGTTAATCAATTGAATGGCTAGCAAGAATAGGAAACCCTTGTCTCTTGGTAAATAAACTGAGAAATGGACTGCAACGAAAAGATCTATACTAGGGAGAGAGATATGTAAAATGTAATACAAGGAGCACTTCAGTTTACGAGTGCATGCTAGCGCATTCTAGAGAGGATAAAGTTGAAAAACAAAATTCAAAGTTGAACTACAAGTGATTCATCATTCAATGCACCCACAAAACTTAAGAAAAGAATGGGTAAAAGACTGCAGACACTCAAGTTTCTGAAAAGAGGCGCAGATTAGCTGTCAAACAACCATCGTCTTGGTGGACGCAATAGTTAAAAAAGTAGAATAAATATGTTGATACGACGTACCTGGGCCTAACGTACTCGTCGTCTTTTCGCCGACGGTACACTACGAGGACCCTGGCGACCTATTACCCCCAAACGGCCAGCGCATTCGCGGCCGCACACATCACAACGCCGTGTAGTCATGTCACCACGATCTATCCACCGATGGTTCCCTTGCGTACCACACGCTTTCGTTCTCGGATGCGCAATAACTGCTCGTTGAACTCAAGGACACCGATCCAAATTGTATTCCTCCGAACAACCTGGTTCAACGCTAAGTCTCCCCAACATCTAAAATCAATTTTACAACGTGAAAGATTCACCTGCACAGCATCCTGGTATCTCCGCTTTTGTCCACCAGGAGTTCGTTTACCTGATCTCAGTTGTCCGTACAGCAGCTGTTTTGGAATTCGGTCATCGCTCACCCGACGGACGTGCACTAGTCAATGGATCTGATTCAACATCAGCAGGGCTTCCATCCCGTTCATGTCCGCTCGTCATAGTACCTCGGTGTTTAGAACCGTTTCCTACCACCTAATCCTCAAGGTGTGTTTTAGATATTTTAAGTGGAAGCGGCTCCGAAAGCGCAAAATAAACCGATATAATGTTCAAGGTTAACTGCCGAACAGTAGTATAGACAACACCGTTGAGCGGTAGACAAAGAGCTTAGTGCTCGGCTTTAGGCTGTGATTCTCCCAAACAAGTCTTTTAAGACGTCCGGATGCAACACTAGCCTTTGTCACACGAGTTCTCAACTCGCGCTCCACGGACAGATCGGTGGACAAATAGCCACTCGAGTAGCCAAACTTTGCGCAGCTGCCACCAACATCTCAATAGATGCGAATTTAGGGTGAAAGTGCACAGAAAGCACCTCTGTGAAAAGGCTGAAAGAAGAGAAACATCTACACTTTGTTGATGTCCAAACTTACCTTGGATGCTGTGGTCGCGAAGTTTGTCGCAAGGCGTTGCAGTTATTCACTGTGTCAACAATCCGCAGTCATCTGTAAGCAGAAGCCTGTGCATTGTTGATGTTTGTAACCGGATTGGGGCGCCGAAACGTTGGATATTCAACAGGCGCCCATGTGTCCGGCATTCTACCTCTACGCCGCTCTCTTCAGAGTCCTGGAAGGCAACTGTTAGTATGGCAGTCAAATATAACTCAGCTAAAACTGGGGTTAGCACACAACCCTACTTCACGCCAGTTACAATGTCAAAGTCATCAGAAGTAGATCCACATGAGTGCACCTCTGTCTTCATGCCCACATGCAACAATCTAATCAAATTGACGAACTTACCTGGACATTCAAACTTACCAAGCATCGTGCACAACGCCTCGCGGCTCACGGTATCGAACACCTTGGCGAGGTCTACGAACAGGACGCACAGGGAATGGTTCCGTTCCCGGCACCGCTCCTGAATCTTTCTAGCATCGAACACCAGGTCGATCCTACTCCGACTCGCTCGAGATCAGCATTGTCCCTCAGGAACCTTGGCCTACAACACATCCGTATTCAGCCGGTTCAGAGAGATTCTGGCAAGCACCTTGCCCGCGCGGCTCAGCAGACTAATGCCCCGATAGTTGTTGGGGCACTGCTTGTTACCCTTGCCTTTGAACAAAGGTACCATCACAGCTTCCTTGATACCTTGAGGCATCACCTCGTCTTCGCATATGGAGTGAACCAGTTTGAGCAGTGCACGTTTCAGCGCCGGTCCGCCGTTCTTCAGGGTTTCAACCAGCAGATCATCTTCACTTGCAGCCTACTCGTTGCAACGTTTATCAATCGCTCTCTGCAACTCTAGCTAATCCGGAGCGACAGCAAGTGAAGACATGATGGACTGTTGCGGCAGGCTGTTCACAGTCACCCAATCAATGGTAGCAGGGCAGTTTAGTGAGCTACCGAAGTCTTTGCGCCAGACCTTCATGACGTTCTCTGGCTGGGTGCACGAACAGCCAATGATTCAGTTGACTAGATCGACGGACCGAATATCGCTTTGTGCGAATCGTAGAGCCCATTATGTTGTCGACGATCCGCTAAGCCCTGCATCCGCTCAACCTGCTTCATCCACCAGTTGTCTTTGATTTCGCGAACACGCTTGGCCAGTTGACAGCGGATACTCCGGAACGTGACCTCTTAGGTTCACTGTCTGGGTCTAGTGTGGAGGCAGCAAACGCGGCAATCTTCTCTCGTGCCAATTTAACGCTAGCCATGTTGCTTTTTCCGAGCCATTCCGGTCGTCTTTGGCGTTTGAAACCGATCTTCCCGGTGAGTGCTGCTGTGATCTATTTCTTGATGAATTTCCACATACTCTAGAGGATAGTGGATAAAGGATCGTTGGGAAGATGAGCTGCCGCTGCATGTTGGAAAGCAACCTCCCTATGGCACTTATCCAACCACTTGACATCCAACTTCTGTCATTGTGCGGAAGACCTATAATGAGTAGGTTTAGAAACATAGATGATTCACTTTTTCTTACCAGCCAACGATCTGTACTACGTTCAACGCCACGCATAACCCACGTTATACGCACTTCTCAAATGCCGTAAGGTCCGATGACTCCCGGCCAAGCTATCGATTCTCGCCCAACTCGTGCGTTCACCTCACCTGAAAGAAACAATCGATCACTCACCGGCATCGACCGGATTGTGGTGGACAGCTTATCATAAAACTGGTCCTTTTTATCATCAGTGTAGTACATAGGTGGACCATGAACACTAACAAATATATCACACTTAGCCCGACCGAGTCGCAGGAGCATGGACAGCATCCGGGCACCGACCCTGTGCGGTGCGCCTGTCGTCAAAGCATTGGTGTGATCAGTGACTGTGAAACATGCACCGTGCCCCCGAACACCGTCTGTCGGGTAACCAATTCAGTAGAAGGTGTACCCGGCATCCGCCTCCTCCAACTTGCCCTGGTCGGCAAGTCTCATCTCAATCAAGGCCACTGCGCCCATTCCATTGCGTCGCAGTTTCATCGCGATCAGTGCAGTGCGATTTTCCGGCCGTTCTGTGGGGCCGCATCGATCCAGCAGCTTGCATACGTTCCATGTTCCAACACAAAACGCTGCTTGTTCCCGGGTCTGTTACAGGTTAGTCCTCAGGTTTCTGCAAGTTGTATGGGTAGTACCTGCTCGAGAATTCATGTTGGGGGCATCATGAGGGTGAGTGTCCCTCAGTAACATATTTTGACCTATCCGCCCTGGCATGTGCAGCAAATAGGACGACCCAGTTTGTCCTGCGGAACACTCGATGCATTACATTATTCAGGTTACATTGTGGTATCATGGTTTATTCGGGCTACATATACGGCATGACACCCAGACCTAGACAGAAGAGCGATTAAGGCCCTCAACCAGTCTATGACTCCAAAGCCTGTACCGCAAGGCTAAAAGTGACGCGCACGCGCGCTCGCACACGCAACTGCACCAGCCACCTAGAACATGCTCAAGAGTCACAACCTAAGAGATTCAGCGAACCCACCCAGGAACAATATTACGCTGACAAACCTATCACACACAACCACAAAATCGGACCAGGCAAACAAAACATCAAACGGAACCTGACAATGACACACTGGCACCAACCATAACGAAGGCATCCGCACTTTGTCTGGTTGCTACCTTTCGGCCAATCTATCATTGTTGGCCTTGTAAGAAACAAAGCGGCAGTCAATACAGCCCACAGCACCAACGCAGCACATAAGTCTGACCACCACGTTAGGTGAATACAGGACAAACACTATGCACAGGATGAGTTTTTAAGGTTTCAGTACCGTGCGCTAAACCCAGTGGCTCAATCTTAGCCATCCATGCGCCCCATGTCTGGTCAGAAGACCACATGTTAAATGTCTCGCTCACTCACATATCCCTGGTCCATTCCCAAGGTCGCGGAAACTCATCATGCGCTCCACGGGCTGGCGCGTGATTCAGCAGGCCCTGTCCACTCCGCACGCACAGGCTCCGCTACTCGTATTTCACCTTCACTCACCCGACAGACAGTGACCCCTTTTTCCCCCGACACTTCGAGGAGCAACGCCACGTGCACACACACCAACATCGACTGAGTCAACTCACACGCGTTAACTTACAGGCACACATCACGCACACACACGAAGGCAACTAAACTCGCAGAGACAAAAGCAACTTCTGACGTCGGGTCTCGGACGGTGAACAAGTCAACAACGCGCAGAGCCAACGGATACGATGACATGAGCCACATCATTACTGTACAGCTCCACGTCGTATCCACGTGATCTTGTCCCTGCAACGCCGTCGACACACCGCAAACACCCGGATATTTTTATTTACACTGTTATCAACTTGGACATTATTTTGTATTGTAGGTATCTCCCGGCTTGTCCATGGTCTAATCATTTTCCCGTTTATGCTTATTCGTGTTATACACCTTGGTACTCAACTGAGTACCCTTCTTTTGTTAAATGTAGCTAGTGTTAGGCCGTAGTTATTTATCTATGATTCACACCACTACCCTAAGGAACAAGTAAAAATACCTATAAACTACATCACCTTCAACGAAGATGGCCTCATTTTAGAACACAGCAGGTGAAGTTCAATACGATAACAGCTGTCAAGAAATGTGCATGGCGATTCTGCAGCCAACTCCAAGTAAGCTGAAGAAGTCAGCTTAAAGCATCGAGACGAGAGGAAGTCCCGTGCACTTAGAACTCCCCGGGAGACAAACTACACAAACCTTGATCACATCATTGAGCTGCCCACTCTGGGCTGCTTCCACCAGGCTAGTGATCATCTCGGTGAGGACAACTGCGGCCGCGTCGTCAAGTTATTACTTGCTGATTTGTACTCCGTTAACTTGAGTTGAAGTGCTCTAAAATTAGCAGACTCCCTGCAGCATCGTATTGTCTCGACAAAGATCACTGTGTGATATTTGCAATACGTGAGGCAGAACCTCATCAGACACAAAAATATAGGTCTCGAGTAAACTAAAATGTGTAACACATGACGGTGGTGGAGGGGAAAGTGGAAGATGTTGCGCTTAAAATTGAGGCAATCGTTGCTGGTTGGCAGTGCTTAAAGCAGTAGATAGGGAAGCAGTGCGGTTTTTCACGCGAAGCAGGACACAAAGTGCGACACATGGTACAAGGTTGAGTTTTTAAGCAGATTAAATAGAAAGCCCTGACAGGAAAGCGTTCGCAAAACATGTTAAATAACCGGTTGTTGGTTACGTTATTTACGTTAATATGGAATAAGTCAAATTCGGTCAGCAAAATAGGCGACAGACAGTACCAACGAATAAAATGTCTTAGTTAGCAATAGCTGCTAAACATCACAGAATGAGCAAGACAGAAATTAGAATCCGTTTAATGTCACGCTTCTAAAATCAACTTTAAAACATCCTGAGTCAGACAATACTTGTCCGCGACTTCTCAGGAATACTGCCATGGGATCCATGCCGTATCATTCCCAGGGGAATTTAGTTTCACCCCTATCGTTACAAAAACAACGAACTATGGAGTCTAACCCACTATACTTGCGCTGGTTTCTGGTGAAATCGGCGATACTCTCCATGGCTCTGCTATTAATAAAGCGTCTAACTCGTAACCCCGAGATGACGCACATTCGCTTACTGTCAATAAGCGGAGGTTTACCAGTGTGCTTAGTCGACTTACTGAGCTAGCTGAAACCCACGAACCTCGTTCTCCTGTAAAGCCCCGGGCTATTATGACTCTGATAAGACTAAAGGCGTGGAAATGGGTCCGACTTATACATCCACATTCCTTTCTAAATCTTTCAAAATGACGATATAGTGCCTGCCACCGTTTCGGAACCTGCAGTACGCAGCCCGCCTAAGTGGCTGACTATTGGCTGACGGCAGCTGACCAACATCCCCCATCTTGAGAGCCCATAAAAGCTTAAAGTTCAACAGCTTGGCTATATGTATGGAATACTTGTCAACGGAATTCTTTAAACAGGCGAGACGCTAGATCGATATAGGACTTCGTTGTATTTATTAAGTAATTTAGTTATTAATTCGCCTGCCCCCATTATTTCGGCGCCCAGATTCCAACTGTCAAATAAACGACAACGTACTTAAAGACCTCTTGCTGTTTTTATTGTGATGAGAAATCGCTTTGCCTCATGGTTGAACTTCATTGTTCACAACAAACTATTCACCTATCATTTACGTGATGGAACGAATCCCTCTTCTCGAAAGGTCTAGCGCTGGCCCCAGCATCACCGATGTTTACAAAGAATGAAACCACTTGTTTTACGCGTTCACTACGTTTCTATCGCCCAATGACGGTTTGAAACCTAAAAAGCTGATTATAGTGGCAACCTACATTTTATCGTCGGTCTACGAGAATATCTCACAATGCGGAACCCATGATCAAGCCACTTCCATGCTACGGGACGTGTATGAAAAGTCCAAGAACGAAACATTCACTCTTCCTTCTAGCAAATTGTGGACAAATGGGTGGACAAACCTATGATCAGTTTGCTCGAAAACTTGATTCCCTGGACTCAAGTGACCTCAGCTTCAAAGTCACTACAACCGAGCAGAATCAAGAAGGTGAAATCAGGCACGCTTCCATAAGTGGTATAATGTCAAATCTGGCAAACTTTAGAAACAGGAATAGTTGGAGATTTGAACTTCATTTGACCTCGTAAACACGCAAAAATGTAGTCCTTATCATGACGGTCTGTTTTGACCAATTTCTGTACAGTTACAGTTGAGATCTCAGACGGTTTACTCAGACCTATCAACACGTTTGAAGTGGCCGCCAAGCGTTTGTCTGTCAGTGAATACTTCTCATGTAAGTAAGACAGAAATCCGTTCGAAGTGCCTTGATCGCGAAGTACCACGCAAAAGAAGTCGAAAGAAAGGATGTCTTTGAGCAGCTTACTTGACATCTCAGAATCGACTGCCATGCTCACCTAACACTCGTCCATCCGAAATGAGAATCGTGTCAGCAGCTGCTCCTGACTGTCTTCTGAATACTATGGTTAACCTAGAAGTCAACGAGACTCCCTTTTGAGTTCTGATGAAAGCTAGCGGTTTTTAAGCGTATGAGGTGTTGCAAAACAACTGCAGGATTTATGGTTCGCAAATTAAAATAACCGCGGCGTCTACTCCACCTTTAAGTGATACCAAAATTTACGTTTATACATCGATCAGATGAGGAGATATTGAAAGTGATAGAGTCGAGCTGTCAGATTCCCACTGTATGTGTGCGGAAATTCTTCTTGCTGTGAAATCCATACATAAGTGGCAGTACTTCACAATTCGCGGCCACTTTAAGCTCATCACAAACTCCGTCGCTTTTATTTACAGCAATCAGCATAAAGGGAAGGCGAAGAATAATAAAACTGAAAAATTTGAAGACAAAGTGTCGTCGTTCAAGTTCGATGTTGCGCACTGACGCGATGAAGATAAGAGCCCGGCAGTTGCACTCCCCCACGCTGCGTGTAATCAGTAGGCCATGAATATCTTTGTTATCCTTTAGTCAAAATATATTTCGTAGCTACAGAAGTTGCTGAAATTTTGTGACATGTTGCAGTTTCCAAAATCTTAGAATTCTGCTTCCCAAAGATTTCTTTGTTTCAATCTTCTGAAGAATTAAGCAAACAATTTGCTGTAGTTCAAGGACACAGGGATTAATGGAAAAATAACGCAGAGTCGCGTTCTACGTAATTTCGAGGAACTGAAGGTCAAATATGTTGAAAATCGATGTCATAGACGTGGGAAAATACTATTATTTGAATTAGGACGTAAATAGGCAGGATAGCGTGATTATAATTTCGAATTGTTGTCGAAACATGAAGAACGCCTATAAAGCTACTTCAACGTAGGACAATGCACAAGAACAGGACAAGTAATTTGTGTTTTATCAGTTATGTTCGCCATACTTTACCATTCGTTGTTAACTTTTCCATGAAATTAGGATGTACGGTGAAATAAAGAAGTGACTGAAAAATACTCCCAGCTGGAGAGATTACAACACTTATAACGGCAACTGTGTAATTCGCCGGTATTGTGCTTCAAGGCCGAAAACAGTTAAAAACGGCTACTTAAGTACGAAAAGAGATATTTCAAACTTTTAATGAAATATTACAGTGCATATTACGGGACAAATATATAGATTTCACCGAGCATAATGACTGTTGATGAGTAGTAGGGGATTTTGATTTTCATATAGATTGAACATCACCCAC
>JTDE01006682.1:3039-23136 GCA_014338405.1 Paragonimus skrjabini miyazakii
CTAAACGCTCAGACATCATCACACTAGCGGGCGATTTTATTGCTCAGCTTGGTCGTCTTTCTTCGGATGAGAAGCGGCTAGGTGGTATGTTTGGTATCCGGGCACAACGCACTGATAATGGCGAAAGATTGCTGCAACTGTGCGCATCCCACGGTCTCTATATTTCGAGCACGGCATTCCAACACAGGAAGAAGCACTGTGTTACATGGAGACCTCCGTGTACTTCTCAGCCATGAACACAGTTGGATCATATAGAAGTCAGTTACAGGCGGCGCCACTCTGTTAAGGACTGTCGTGCCTTTTGGAGCAACCACCTGGGCTCGGACCATGCTGTTGTGCGTGCCCGTTTTGTTTTGTCATTTGCCCAGAGGACATACGCTCGTAAATGCAAGATACTTAACTGGCATTCGGGCGATGGGAGTGTAAAGAGCGCTTACCAGAAGGCATTGGTGAACAAGTTGCCCAGTTCTAGTCAGGTGAGTGATCCTAACGAACACTGGGAACAAATCACCGCAGTTATGAAAGCGTGCTGTGAACAGGTATGTTCCGAAGGAGCTGTTCGGTTGCGACAGAACTGGATTTCCGTCTCGTTGATAAACCTCATGAACAAGCGTCGATCGGTCCCACCTGGCTCTGACTATGATAATGACCGTCGAGAACTTAAACGTGAGCTGACTAAAAGCTTGCACAAAGACCGTGAATACTACTTGGTCGAACAATCGAAAGAGATGGAAAAAGCCTTTTTATCTGGGAATAGCAGAAGGCCTTTTTCCTTGATCCGTGTTTGTACTGGTCGTCGAGTCGATGTAAGTGAGACCGTATGTGAAAAAGATGGTTCACTTATCAGCAATCAATCGCGCCGACTTAATAGATAGGCTGAACATTTTGAAGAACAGTTCAGTTGGCCTCAACCAGATCATGTGGACTTATTATTGCGTTCCAGACGTCCCTCCGTCGGAAGCAGAAGTGATCGTAAGAATAAAGTTATTGAAGCGTAATAAGGCTCTCCTTCTCTTTTCAAGGGTGGTGGAGAGAGGTTGATATGAGAACTGACGCGACTTCTCCAGGCAGTTTGGGAGACTGAAGAGGTGCCTATCAACAGTAATTCCCATTGTCAAAAAGGGGGGCCCCAAAGTCTATGTGGCAACCACAGAGGCATCAGTTTGGTGTCTGTTGCGTCCATGATACTCACTGGCCTCATTCTA
This sequence comes from Paragonimus skrjabini miyazakii, assembly GCA_014338405.1. Lineage (NCBI taxonomy): Eukaryota > Metazoa > Platyhelminthes > Trematoda > Plagiorchiida > Troglotrematidae > Paragonimus > Paragonimus skrjabini miyazakii. The sequence continues at coordinate 4,245 of JTDE01006682.1, forward strand.
CGTCGGCTCACTAAGCCCAGAGAAAATCAGATACGCGAAGAACAGGCAGGATTCCGATCCGGTCGGGGTTGCGTTGATCATATTTTTACCTTGCGACGGATTTTGGAATATCGGCACTCTTACAGACAGCCGACAGTGATCTTTTTGGACCTGAAGGCTGCTTTTGGTTCAGTTGCTCGTAACGTTCTTTGGAGCCGTCTTCTCCGCAAGGGAGTACCGGAGGAATACGTGAATCTATTGAGATAACTGTATGCCCACTCTGCAAGCAGGGTGAGGGTTTATGGACAATTGTCTTTGGAGTTCATCACTTCTAGTTTTGTTCCTCAGGGTGTCCGATTCCCCCTTCCTGTTCAATTTTGTCATGGACGACATTCTGGAGGGTGCGCTTCGGGAATCCAGTGGGCTTGGTGTTGAGCTTCTTCCTGGCGCTATATTGACCGATCTGTAGTACGCGGACGACATTGTCTCACTTAGCCCCTCTGCCGAAAACATGCGGATCATGCCGGACAAGGTGAGTATCCGGGCTAGTTTGTATAGAGTGCGCTCCGTACTTTCAAAATGTAAAGTGCTGCTTCAAGACTGAGGCATTTCCACTCCACCTTTCTTCACTGCAGGCAATCCGCTAGAGTCTGTGGACAGTTTCACATATTTGAATAGTACTATCTCGCCAGCTTGTAATATTGCTGATGAGATATCAGCGAGGATAGCGGAGGGACGAGTTGCTTTTGCCAACCTGTGTCATCTGTGGCGTAGAAAAGACGTTAGGTTGTCGCTGAAAGGTAGAGTATATAATGCTTGTGTACTTTCTGTTTTGCTCTATAGTTCGGAAACATGGCCTGTTCGCAAGGAAGATGTCAACAAGCTTGCTGTGTTTGACCATCATTGTCTCCGCCACTTGGCCCATATTAAGTGGACTGATCACGTGAGCAATGTGGCAGTTCGCTGGCGCGTATTCCGGAACGCTCGGGATGCGCGATCAATTGGTCATTTAATTACGGTACACAGCTTGCGATCGTTAGGTCACGTACTTCGTATGCCAGCTGATCGTTTACCGTACCGAGCATTATATACCGAGACCACCAACAGTTGGGTAAAACTGCGTGGTGGTCAAGCAAAAACGTGGTCACAAAATATGAAGATCCTGACTGCTCCATTGAACAAAGTGGGTAGGTGTCGCCTGCCTGGATGGGATCTTCGTGATCACTCAAACCGCTGGTTAGAGACGCTATCCGAGATGGCGATGTGTCATAGTCAATGGCCTACCTGTACCCATACCATTTCTAATTCTTCCGCTTAGTCTTTTCTCAGTAATTTTAACCCTTCTTAGTAACGTTTTCTTCTAGGATATTCCACGTCACCGTTGAGGTGAGCGGCGGCCCGAGCCACGGTATTTTTTGGTCAGGTTCATGGCTGCTATGATGATGGTGATTCCATGAAGACCCATCTGGTAATTCACCGTATTTAGACATGTGGCAACTGCGCTAAGCAGAACAACGTCATTTGTTTGCTGTAAATTGGTCAACTTGGTCACCATCATAATCATTATCAGCATCGAGCCACACCTATGTATCCTGTGGCTCGGTTTACTAGTGATCCTGATAGTCACCTACTAGGTAGCCCATTAACAAATAACTAAGAGTGTGTAAAGAAGAAAACCTAGCAGAAATATAATGAAGCCTGAAAAAAACGAACCAACGACCATACAATATAGGCTCATTGCCTGCGACACTACCATATCCCAGAACTTTCCAAACCACTAGTGTGGATCGTCACGGACACCCCAACGTGGCGGGCAACACTTATCAATATTACTCAGCAAGTCGGTGAAGGTTTTCGTACTGGGTGATCGCGTGATGTCCTGACCACATTGCGGTGGGCAACAGTCCTGTCAGTGTATGGAGTTTGACAGACCACAGTCTCCTGGTTCTCCACTTTGGGGGTTGAAAGATGCTCATCATCTTCTCTGAATAGATTACCAGTCTTAATACACCGACACACCCGCTGTTTTGCGGTACAGGCTTCTGAGTCAGAGGCTTTGGTCAAGAACCTTAGTCGTTTTCCTGTCTAGATCTGGACCTCCTGGAAGTATCTCAGCGCACACACATCCATGAGTATTCACAACACTTGATTTCATACTGCATCGACTGTCCCACAGCATACATCGAGTCGCTGCATCTGCCGCACACCGCAGTGGATAAGCGAAAACATGATGCTGCTGACCCCTCCCCCACTGTCCTGTCATATTTTATTCTCAGGCTCACCCGGACCCTATTTCTAATAATTACTCTTCAAGTTCCACAACAGGTATAGTTAGACATGGTAACACTGCCATCGAAGTCTCATCTTACAATTCAGCCTCAGACCGTCGTTCCTTGCTTAGACCTAGATTGCGAATTAACATAGGTGCCTTCAACGTTCATACTCTGAAACAGACAAGTCAACAGGCCACTCTCGTATGAACGTTAAACTCGTTGCGTGTCGATGTCGGCTGTATCTCGGAGACTAAAACCCAGGACAATAGTCAACGCATGGAATTAACAGCACCCACACTGTCTATCCGATATTGGTTATACATTTCGGGTGATTCCACGGCCGACGTTATCGGTCTGGATGGAGTAGTTCTCGGCACGACGACCGCAGCCGCACTGATAGACGGGATTCCCGTTAACAGTAAATTTTGTGTCATCCGCTTAGCGGGTTCTGCTAAGGCCACCTCTAGACGCAAAACCATCAGAAATATTTCACTGTGTTTGCTTATGCTCCATCCGGCTGTAGTGACGTTTGTGTCAAAGACGCGTTTTGCTCGGATCTGGCCGCTCTCATTCGGTCAACGCGTCGTTCTGGCCGGAAATATGAATGCCCAGTTCGGCCGCCTTGGTGTGGCCAAGTCTCGTTTAGCTGGTAGGTCTGGGATAGCTTCATAATGCTCGTATAACTGCGGGCTGCAATTTCAGCTCTGCGCTGAACATAAGTCATTCTTGGTCAGCACTAGTTTTAGACATCGTGCGCATTATTGTTATTCTTGGTGCCCCACCTCTCCGAATCATTCGTGGTCTCAGATAGACCACTTAGCTGTTTGTCATAGGTGGCGTGGTTCCATCCACGACTGTTGTTCTTATGGAACACATACGTGGATTTTGATCACACGTTGGTACGTGGCTTTGCTTTTGCTTTCGCTGGGCAGCGACCCCGTCGGTCGCAACATTTAGCTGTTGAGGAACTAACCAAGCCGTCAGCAAAACACAGGCACCAAACCAGCTTAGAATATACGTTTGACACTTCTTTCCCGAAGGTCTTAATAACTGCTGAGCCCTATTCTCAGGTCACTCACTGTAGAATACTGTGCGGTGGTTGGTAGTTTTAACAAACATAAGATTTCGGAGAAATCCATAACTCAGACGTCACACTGCAGACCAGTCCTAGCGATTCATATAACACGTTCAGGAAGATTATCGGTAGAAAGCAGGAGCGTAGTCTGACTGTTAATCGTGAGACTTGGCAGATGAAGAAATAGAGATTGTCTTTGCTTCACAGAACACTGACAGATTCCTCAAGGTTGTCCGCGCCACTGTTCCAGGGCGTCCGTCTGTGAGTGAAGCTATCAGCGAGGCAGATGATACTCATCCATGATAAGTACGGAAGGTAAGGACGCTGAACGGTATACTTTGAGGGACAGTTTAATTGACTTCTTGTTTCTGTTGTGTTACCGCCGTAAACTTACGATGTAGTATTATGGTCGGAAGATTTAGAGCCACTCACTAAATTTGAAGTTAGCAATTTTATTTTGACCCTCAATCACAATAAGGTTGCTGGCATATTATAAACAAGATGAGGAGGCGTTAGTAGAGGTCTCGACTCCGTTGTTTCCATCTGCGGGTACGACGAAAGTCACCGTTCTCTGGTGAGGTCACTCGATAACAGTTTTCGTACTCACAGAAATAGTCTTGTGAAAACCATATGGAGATCAGCATGGTCCCAGTCATTATTAGGGTTCTGGCATCCGTTATACTTCGGCCTTTTGCAGTTCGAGAGGTAGATATTGGAACAGATCAGGCAGACTGTCGTAACTGGTTGTACAGCCTACGAGCGCGTAAACGGAAACGGAATAACGATCAATGAAACGGTGGATAATAACACGAGGATTACGGTACTGAACAACGAGTACGAACTTTACGCGGTCAGTTAGTCTGTTCCCATCCAACCCATCCACCGGAGGTTACCGCATGAACACAGAGAAAAAAACTGGCCTTCAAACAGAGCTCCTTTATGTTGCTCAGCCCGAAGACAACATGGTCACAAACCCGTTCGTATGTATGGGGTTTGCGACCAGCAACAAGCGAGATCAAAGGGAATGGACCAGGTAAAATGATGTGACGAGCCTTTCTTTTGCTAAACGTTCTATTACGGCTTGACCGCTATACACGACCGCGGAGAACACGCTGTATTGCCACCTTTAAGTTCGACAAATGAATAAAATGCCTGTAAATATATATCATGAAATAGTTGACAAAAATGGCCATTTACTCGTTGAACCACTGTCTGCTTGTTTATGTCACTTCATGACCATGTTGTCAAGTAGGGCCAATTCCATAGCCGTTGCGCTCTGATTGGTTCCTTGGGCTAACGCGACACACGCTCACTTTTGCGTCTTCTCCAAGTTGGCTCGACTTGCACACCCGTGCTTTGCTGGTGATTGATTTCGTCAGCCGTCACCGATTACTTGATTAGATTGTTTTGATGAATTTGTCCCTTGACACCTCCTTTTTTGGTATGTGTCATAGGACTAACATCTTGGATTCACTTGTAGGGGTTCACGGGTTTCCTTGTTCTTTTGGACTGTCTAAGAGGAAAAGTGCCTGGTGTTATCCCGCCGATGTTTGACAGCGGCACGTTAGCCTTTTTCTCCAATTCGAAGGTGTCCAATAGAATGTCCCACTATAACAAAGTTGTGTCTGGTTTGATCGGAAGTAAGCCAGGGTTCTGCCGTAACTGGTTGATATGTCTTCTCCAGGTGTTCTCCCGGACAGTGACTTCGTAGATCACCTCCCCATTACATTTTGAGATCACGGCAGGTGTCCATTTATCTTGACCTCGGAATTCTCGTGTAAGCACTGAGTCGCCAATATTGAGACGCCGAATGCATTGTGAATACCCTGTTCTGTGTACTTCGTTCGCTGATGTGAGTGTTAAGGTTCTAATATTGTCGAACCTTGTGCGAATTTTCCGTCTGAACATACATTCTGCTGGCGAGATTCCGATTCATGAGACAACCGTTGCTAATGGGGAGGGAGTCACGCCTGTGAAAAACTGCGGGATATTGGAGTGCAGGTTGTGTTTATTCCACTTTGTGCGCACATACTGCATCACCTTCTGTGAGACTTCATCGTGATTCGTCGAGTTCTTGCTGGTCATAGCAATAACGAGCAGGGCTCTTAAGTTGTCGAAGAGGACATGACGAGCCTCCAATTTAATTATAACTGACGTAATGATGGAGTCGTCAGATTCTGTTTGCTTCGAGTTGATTAGGCGTGACAAGGCATCGGCTTTGCCAGATTCGTGCGTCTTCCGGTATTGAATATTGAAGTCATAAGCGAGTAACATTGTCGCTCAACTTTGCAGTCGGTTTGCAATATAAACCGGAATGCTTTTCTTTGAACCGAAAATAGTCAACAGAAGTTTCTGATCTGTGAGAAAAGTGAACCGCCTACCATACGGCATTTTGTGAAACTTCTTGACTTCGAAAATGATGGAACTTGCCTCCTTTTCATTTGGACTGTAGTTCTCGGCTGTTGTCAATAATCTAGCAACATGCGCAATAACTTTTTCTGATCCATCTGGAAAGACATGGGAAATTACCGCACCGATTCCAAAGTTTGACGCGTCTATTGGAACAGACGGATTGAAGTGGGTCAGAAGCAAATCAGAAGTAATCATTGCTTTAATTTTCTCAAAGTCCCGTTGACATTCTGTTGTCCATTCCCATTTTGATCCCTTGTTGGAAGTCTGTTGAGCGGCCCTCTGAGTTGATGAAGTGTCATCATAATCATCATGAGACTTCATAATAGCTGACAAATCCGAGAAGAGCACGAAGGCCGGATCCATCTTTCGGCAAAGGCATCGCCTTGATTGCTTCAACACTGGCTGAATCCGGATGGCGTCCATGTTTGTCAATAATGAACCCAATATATTTGACACTGTACAGCATAAAAATGCACTTCTTTCTCAGTCGGAATCCGTACTCCTTGATTTGTGACAATACCATGTCCAGTTTTTGTACCAGATCTGCAGCGTCACAGCCCATGATTATAATATCGTCCAAATAAGCAACACACTCGGGAAGGTCAGACAGCATGGTATCCATTATCAGCTGGAAGATAGCTGGTGCAGTTTTGATGCTGAATGGTGGTCGTGTATACTGGAACAAACCTCTGTGTGTATTAATTGTCAGCAATTTCCTCGACCCTTCTTTCACGGGTATCTGTAGATATGCGTTAGCGAGACCCACTTTGGCAAAACACTGTCCCCCGTTGAGCTTCTTAAAAGGTTTTCTAGCGCTGGTAGAGGATATTTGTAATTCTTTAACGCCGCATTCAGGTCAGTAGAAAAGTCAACACATATTCGAATTCCGCCGTTAGCTTTCTTGACAACCACAATGGAAGCGGTCAATTCCGAGTATTTCACTGACTGTATGATACTTTCTGCTTGCAACTGATCAAGTTTGCCGTCCCCAATCGGCAGAGCAGCATACGGAACTGGTCTTTTGAGTCTGAACACTGGTTTTACCTGTGGATGTAATGTTAGAGTTGCCCTTGCTTTTGTACAAAGACTGAGGCTGGGTTCAAAAACAGACGCGTGTCGAATCTTGAGTTCCTCAATCTGACGTTGAAGTCCTGGTGCGAAAAGCAGCGTTTCTGACCGACTGTGTATTTTCGTTTGATTACATATGCTGTTTACCGGTTGATCTAGTAGTTTCAAGTCATCCATCCAATCAAGACCTAGTAGATCTAAACCTGGGTGATCTGCGACGAAACAGCAGGTTTTGATTCGGCTGTCTCCAAACGTCACCTCACGTTAATTCCCCGGCTAGCTTCAAGGTTCCGCCCGAGGTGTTTCGAGCCGTATAATACGTTGGAAGCAGTGGAGGCCGCCCAAGCTTTCGCCACGTATTGCGGGAAATCCAAGTGATATCAGAAGCTGTGTCCAATTGCAAGCGGGTAGGAACACCATTAATGCAAGGAGTAACGTACTTGCGTTTGGATTCCCCACCAATTTTAAATGTTGCGGTGACCGTCTTCGACTTACTTGAGGAGAACTTCGGGCGTCTGTGAGAGTTTCTTTGACGTTGGGTTGGTTGCACTAGTGCGCGACAGCATATTTCTTTGTGACCCCTCTTTCCACATCTGTTGCATATATGATTTTTGAACAAACAGAGACGAGCAACGTGCCATTCCTTGCACTACCAGCATGGTGATAGTGGTTTTGGATTTGTTGCTGGTTGGTGACTTGTTTCTTTCGTCATGTTCTCGCTGCTAACGACATAAATCATTTCTGGAAGACCCTTTGAAGCAGCCTGCTGAATCATTGCTGTATCGTGTTTCAGGTTGACCAGTCGCTGGCATTCTGTTGTGACACCCTGAAGGGTGATATCTGGACACTGTTCGATTTTGTTCAAAATTCTGGTTCGAATATCTGCGTCTTGGGGTGAATGTAAACCGCACACAAAGATGAGACACTTGAATTGATTGTCCGACATGCTACGAAGTTTAGAACCTTTCCATTCCCGATCGACATTACTGCATACTGTACCCAGCTAACTTCAAACTGTGATAACGAATATTAAACAACGATGATTGCTCACCAAAAATTTGTCACAACGTCCTTGTGGTTTCCTCGAAGGTTAAATCTCTGGGATGTTTCGGCAAGATGAAATTCACGAATCGTTCGTGTTCTGTTGTGCCCAGTCTTCGCAATTATAGTCTGACTTTCTTGTCTTCGGGAAGCTGTGCCATCTCCACACGAAAAATATCTTCATATTTATGGAACCAATAATCAAACGTAACACCACCGATATCATCAAAGTGGAACTCACTGACTTGTTGGATCGTCGATTCTGGTGTAAACACCTGGCCCTGGGTTACAACTCCCAATGACTGACTCGATAACTTCTGCGTCATCATTTCAAAAAATTCCGCTTGAGACTGCCCGAAAATGTTCTGCTGCTGCTGAAGGAGTGTCTGCATCTGCTCCATGGAGATGGTCATGATTGGGTTCGGTTTGACCTCTGTCGTCACTGATGTAACTCGCCTTTCCTTTGCCAAACGTTCTATTGCGGCTTGACTGCTATACGTGGATCCCTGTTATGCGGCTTCACCCAGTCTACTTGCGCGGAGTCAGGAGGAACACGATCGCAGAGAACACGCTGTATTGCCACCTTTAAGTTCGACAAATGAATAAAATGCCTGTAATTATATATCATGAAATAATTGACAAAAATGGCCATTTACTCGTTGAACCACTGTCTGCTTGTTTATGTCACTTCATGACCATGTTGTCAAGTAGGGCCAATTCCATAGCCGTTGCGCTCTGATTGGTTCCTTGGGCTAACGCGACACACGCTCACTTTTGCGTCTTCTCCAAGTTGGCTCGACTTGCACACCCGTGCTTTGCTGGTGATTGATTTCGTCAGCCGTCACCGATTACTTGATTAGATTGTTTTGATGAATTTGTCCCTTAACACAAAATTCTAGACAATGCAGTCTAGGCGTGTAGTCGGGATGACAACAGTTGTGACGAGGGTTTAGGTCGATTGTGAAGTCCGGGACAGTGCACGACCATGGTAAAGGTAAGAGTCACTCACATGCGAACTTCGTTACTTCTGGTCACACAGTGTTTTCGGGGAACTGGCAACTTCCTCGACACAGGGTTCCATTCTGGACGAGGAGGTATTAACTAAATTTCCACTGCCCGTCAAATTCTGAATCAGTGTCAAACGGATCACTAGGCAACCAAGGCTATTTTCCCCAACTGTATGGATGGGTTCATTTCAGCCCGTTGGCCTATTTAAACACAGGGCTGTACCTACCAAGTATGTGAGCATACCGTCAGTGATTTATTCCCGTACTTCAGCTCAGTTTGAGCTGAGTTGGTAGTAAACTGTCCGATATTTTCGGAACGGATAGCGGTGTAAGTTAAGGCTGTCGATTTTCACTATTGTTGTTTAATTTTGCTGTAGACGAAATAATGGAGGACTGTCTGTGGCACTCCTACCTATTAGAAGACTGACTGATCTGTTGACGCGAGGGTATTGTTGTTTGAGAATTTTCAAGCAGCTTAGACAATGTTAGACATTATTTAGTGCTTTACTGAATAGGTCGGAATGCGCTTTGTAGCTTCAAAGTTCAAAATGTTCTTGCAAAGCTGCTTTGAGTATGTAGATTTAATGTTGGATGATAAAGTTGTGTAGTTTGTTGACCTGTTCGTGTAGTAGAGAAGTTGCATCGGGGGTAGTGGCGGAGGTGTGGGGAATGAAATAGAAGTGTTTATCTCTAGGTCTGCGACGGTATTCGCTAATCTGGGACACCTCTGGCGATCGAGAATTGTCTCTCTGAGACTTAAGGTTTGCTTACATAAAGCGAAAGCGTTCAGATATTTGACCATCGATGTCTGTGTTCGATCCAACGGGTAAACAACAGAGAAGTTAGGTGGGTATTTGGTAGTGGTTGCCGAGCGAGTTGTTCTGCTCAATTTTTAAGTTTGCGCAGACTTAGGTGGTTGGGCGATGTACTAGGAATGCCGGTTAGTCTTCTGCTTTATCGAGCTTTCATTGCGGATGCTGTGACTGACTGCCATAGTGTGCGAGGTGGACAAGTGGTCACCTGACATGAATGACTGAAACTGTTCATCAAGGTGTGGTGTTGGTTTTTCTATGATAGTTTGGTTGACCAGACATCGACCTGTCATTTTCGGATGAAATCGTCCAACCCCCTACAGGCCATTGTGGTTCGGGTTGTTCTTGGCTGAGGCACTTGCAACTCACAGAGTCGGCGACTGAAGGCTGTAGGTGAGATGGCGGCTGGTCGGGTTCAGCGGCCTGAATATTGTTGTTGTTTGGTCGAGTTGTCTGTGAAACAAGTGTGTTCAATGAGGCGTGGCAGCGAAAGGCGTTGGAAGGCTGTCTTGTTGACGACACCTTACTTTGATTTACAGCTGGATTGTTTGTTTGCGAAGTTTAATCATCTTGGTCTCGCGTGCTTGAAATGGGCGTGGTTGTTTTGGTTAGTTAGGCCCGTTCTTCGCTTTCCCTTTTTCTGGGTTTTTCTTGGCGTGGTATTGTTTTTTCCATCGTGAGTTCATGGTAGTTACGCACCAGCGCGGCGCACTGAATTATTGTTCTCTTTGATGATGATGCTAGTGGTGGTGGTGTTGATGTTACCCATTTTCGTGCAGTGGTAAAAGTTCACTTTTTCGTACGTTCTTATTCATCGTAGATGACAGCTCGCATACAACCGTGAATACTCACAACATCGTTGATTCCAAACTGCATCGGCCGTCTCGCAGTATAAACCGAATCACCCTATCTGCTGCAAACATAAGGGTGTATAGTCGAAAACATGCTACTGCTGCCGCTGATAATGGTGGAAATGGCAATCATTTAGCCTAAAGTTAGTTGGCGTTTGCCAATTGTGGGCCGGTTTGATCTCCATCCTTCAGTGAAATAATGAATGTACTGTGAAAACGCCCGAATATTCTCACTGTTCTGCTTGAAATCCTGGTGCGTTCGTGCGGCTGATTATTACTGTTCTTTAGTCACTGCTCTCTCTAAAACGTAAGTGATATGTGGTTGGATCAGTATGTCAATAACGACGAGTTGCATCGGCGCTCCCTCTGGACAGACATACTCTTGTGAGTACAATATTTTCATTCAGCGGGCTTGGATGATTTGGACGTGTCTTACGAATACCGACTTACTGCGTGCAACGTCGTGCTCGGGTTTTATTTGGTGGATTAAGCTGGAAGCGGCACCCTGGTAGTCAGCGTAAACCTTTCTTGAAGCAAATCACACTAGGGCCTGTGTCTTTAAAGTGTTGCTGTTGACATGTTAGCTGTCCCGATAGCTCATCAGCATCATCATAGCAACCATGAGCCTGACCAAAAGGCACTGTGGCTCGGGCTGCCGTTCACCTCAACAGTGACGTGGAATATCCTAGAAGAAACCGTTACTGAGGGGGCTGAAAATTATTGAGAGAAGACTTAGCGGAAGTATTAGAAATGATTTAGATGCAAGTGCGCCATTGACCACGGTACACTATCATCTTGGAGTCCCGATTGCTTAGCGTGATGTTGTAACGAAGAAGTTGTGAAAAGCAACCGATCTGTGTGTGCATAGTTTCCACGAACTTGTCCTTCTCTACTTGTTTGGGTTTCTATGATTTCTTGGTTAAACGTAAGTTGGTGTTCATTTATAAAGCCTATTAGCCCAGTCAGAAGTTTCAGTAGTTGAAGCCACCGCTTACCGTAACATTGATGTGGAACCTTCTTAAAAAAAATTTTCGCTAAAGAGGATTGAACAGCGTTAAGTGGAAAAAGTGAAAATGTGAATGCTGATATGTCATTGACTGTAGCGTGTTGTCATCTCGAAGAGCATTTCTAACTGATAAGCTGAATGCTTTCGAATACTCAAACGGACAGGTGACACCTACTGACTTTGTTTAACAGAACACTAAAGGTCTTCATACTTTGTGATCACGTCTCTGCTTGACCACTACACAGTTGTGTATAAATGTTGGTAATCTCAACAAATAATATCCAATGTGGTAAACTCTCAGTTGGCATGCAGAGTACGTGACCTAACCATCACAGATTGTGCAGTCTGATCAGTTGGTCAGTTAACTGCATATCCTGAACGTTCATAGTTGCACACTGACAGACTGCTACGTTGCTCACACTCTAACGAAAAGTCGTTTAGTAAAGCGAGGTCTTTATTGTCCAATTCGCACGTTTCCATGCCATTCACACATTAGCGTTTATGAACCGGAATTTTAGTCCACAACGCGGCGAGGTTTCCATTTAGACGTCTTGTGCATCTCTGTCTGTTCCGTACGTTTAGCTGACGCTTTCTGCTATGGATTTTTGCTTGCTATTTCTCGCCCGTTGGCCCGATTTCATTTAGTGATGACTCGTTCGGTCGCTGTTGTTCTCCGAAATTTATCCGCTGTGAACTTGGACCATATCTCACCAACGCGTTGAGATATTCTACTGTGTTGGAATAATTGTGCCTCCAACTTGGCTATCTGTTACTCTCGCCCCTTCTTTATGGAGCTTGCTTCGGTTGTGTCAGGGTGCTTGGTGTATGCTATTGGTCCGTCGCCTACGGGGGCCTTAGTTGATTTGAAAGCTCGTATTTCTGCTGTCCGTCCCACTGTCTTTTAAATCTGCCTACATTTTCCTTATTGCCGTGAGCTAGGTGGCACAGCTAACGGTGGTCAGACACAATAGCCCTGTCCACATCTTCATCATGGGTGAGTCATGTTTCCGAATCACGAAAAAAACGGAACGCACTTAAGCAACAAGAACCGGACGTCATTTCGACGCCACAGATGACGAAGGTTCACAGAGGCAACGCTTGACTGCTATTCTCACTGACGTCTCATCAGTAATGTTACAATCTGATAAGATGATGCTACCCAGGTATGTGAAACTGTCCGTCGTCTCCAGCGGATTGCCTGTTGTGGAGGTTGTAAGGTTGTGAATGCTCCAGTCCTCAAACGACATTTTACAGTTTGGAGTTTCAAAGATCATTCTGTGTAAACCATTCATCTTATTCGACATTGCCTACATTTGTTCGACAGAAAGATTGAAAGAAAGAAAATGTCTGTATAGCGCGTGTCGGTTAACGCAACACCAAACTCATTTTTCTCTTCAAATGCGCCTGCTAGAATGCCGTTCATGTCAAAAGTGAACAGAACGAAATAGTTTAGACACTTCTGGCGGAAATCACTAAAAGTGATGTACATTCATTCACACCTCGCTTACAGTGTGAGCACACACAGTTCATCACAGATTAACGTATTTCTCTGGGACGCCTTCGTGGAACAGTTCCAGCGAATTTTACGAACAACCGTATCGAAGGCTACCATTAGGTCGAAAAACACTACGATGGTCGGGTGTCTGTAAGGGTGCCGATGCTGGAATTTTCTTAACAAGGTTAAAACGTAGTCAGTGTACCATCAATCGGAGTGGATTCCTGTCTCTTCGCTTATCCGATTTTTCCTGGGTTTGACGAGCCGATGTCACATAGGGCGGGCACGTAACTGTGACGCAGCAGACACTAGACGGATGATTCCAGCTGTCATAGAATTCGAATCTCCTTTTTGAATAAGAAATTTACTGTTCATAAGTCTTTCTCACGTCCTCCTTCACTTTCTCAAACGGTCTGAAAGAGTCTTGTCAGTTCTGACATCAACCTGTCCTCACCATCGTTGAAAAGTTGAGAGATGAGATATTATCCGGGAGTCTTGTTACAGTTCAATCACTTAATCTGCTGGACCGATTCGGCTTCCAATGAAGATCCGTCTGCTACACAATAATTGACTACTCGCGTATCGTTTCGCATATGGTCTGATTGTGGCCAGCCGACCTATTCCTCACAAGTTTCAACTCACCTATCAAATCCGTGCGATCGGCTGTCGACAAGAAAACCTCCTTCCTTACATTTTGTCTCATTTGTTTCGCCCCAACCGCTGGCTGAGCGTTTACCGTACCGGGGTTACATACTGGTATCAACAGTTGGATAAAACCGCGTGGTAGTCAAGCAACAACGTGGTCACAAAATATGACAGCTCCGACTTTTCTGTTGAGTAAAGTGGGTAGGTGCTACCTGCCTGACTGGGACTCTGGTGATCACTCAGCTGGTTAGCTAGAAATGCTATCCGAGATGGCAGTGTGGCGCAGTCAATGACGTACGTGCATTCGTACAACTCTTGTTTCTTCTGTTTAATCTTCTATTATCAATTTTTAGCTCTTTTAATAACGTCTTCATCTTCTAGGATATTCCACGTCACTTTTGGGATGAGAAACAACCCGAAGCACAGAACTTTCTGACCAGGTTCAGTGCCGTTATGATGATGATAGAACAGTGCTCTTTTCTCCGTTAGAGTGAGATGGTCAAAATATTGAGATCGTGAGTTGCACATGTTTGCAACAGTCTCCCAGCATTGTCAGTGTTTTGCCTGGACACCAAACGTACTACCTGGTCACTTCTTATCTGCAGAACGATGGTCAAGTTGAGCATTCAAATACCCAGCTAGCTTGGTGATGTCATAGTGTTTGGTCCGCTTCAATAGATGGTCAGTGAGTGCGTTTTGAAACGCATTCTCAGTGGCATATGAACTACCCTCTGATAAAACGTACGCCCATTTAATCAATACATAACACGTGTGATTTGGACAAACGGAATTTAGCCCATATACTGAGCCATCTGTTGTGCAGACAACTGTTAACTGGCATCCAGTCGGTCAAGCATTGCCCTATTTTGGAACTCAGCACGATTCTTACTCCAATTTGAGCACGGGACTCAGTCTCCGGGTCACGAAATACACTGAGGACTAAGCGCATGGATCAACAGTTAACTAGAGGAGGATTACAGTGAATATATGGGTGCTTAATTCGCGTCTGCAAGATACCACGAATGAGGTTCAACAGTGAAGCGTTTACCGGCCAAAATTACTTTTCCACCTTCTTGTCAGAGAGCACGGGCATTAGAAACGCCTATACTTGTCAATTCTCTTGGTCTCAAAAATGCTTTCCGCAACCAATGACTCGGGATTCTAATTTACACAGCAACTAAAGGCTTTCCTAGTTCAACGACGCACTGAATGGTAGATTACTATCTGATTCCTATCAATATTGGTCTCAGTAGATGTTTTCAAATCTACGACAGCTTTTTATTTTATACTAAGGGTTTCCCGACGGTAACAAATAATACACGGGCAGTCGTCAGTTTTCGGATGATCGGAGTACTCTTTTTGAGAGTACCTTCTCTAACGTTCTTTATTTGGAAAACGGCAGTTTTACAATCGTACTCAGGTTCGTGGCTCACTACTTAAGCACACTTCTACGTAGGTAGTAGTGCTGCATACAGTCCCGTGGATCTAAGTACTTTTCATTTGATTTCTTCTCCCTTGGCCCGACCGACGTGGTTGGGCGTGATAGGACTGATGCCCTTTAGCGTATCCCCCCGGATCGATACAGTGCATTGGCCCTGCTACCACATCAAGCTATCATAACAGGTCAGGCTGGATTTAGTTTATCTTACGTCGACTCTTGTTTAATGTTTACGGTTTTTGTAATACCACGACATAGATAAGTTTTGTCTTGTGAGCACTAAACTCCTTTGTTACTCATGGTACGAAAGTGATTTAACTGGAATGTCCACCAATGACATTTGGTTTGAAATTCGAGTCCGGAGACTGCAGAGTATGACATCGTTTGGGAACCGGTGACAAATCTACCAGTGCTTACACCTTTTATTTAAGACACTGATGATTTCCGTCAAACTGTTTGGAGGATATTTATTTGAAAAAGCAAATATACCTGTTTAGATTCTACTGTTGCATAATGTGCTGCTTCGCCTACAAGTAGTATGGCAATTAACGGAGCGACGATTGAACCGGACTTATCAACACAAACTGACACCGCACTATTTGCAACAAAAGCAGAGACGTGTCAGCTGTCTTTTCTCATATCGGGGGTCTAGCAATAAATAATTCCACAAGCCGAGCGTCTTTTATGGTCACATTTATTATTTAAAATGTTTTTAGAGTTTTTTTTAAAAATTCCTCAGGTAGGTACATTGATATTTTTCTGAAGTGATGTAATATAGGTGATTTGCTTTCAGTTTGTTTCCGATCACCGTCTTTTTTGCACTGGGTAACATTGGGTTGTTCTCATGCCAAGCATTCGTTTTTCTTCCTTTCCAGACCTCACGCATCAATCGTCAGTTTGCGTTTCTGTTTTCTTCTCCGTATTTTTCCTGTTTTTTTTTCTCCCGTGCTCAATCAATTGTGATCGCTTTGCCCACTCAGAAAGCCTACCTCCATCGCCTTTCGGTTAAATATTACCAACACCATTGGATCTGTAACCAACTTCAATGTTGTGTATCATTTGTAAACTACTATCCATAATGTTCTTTTGCCAATAAACTCGTTTTTTAGGTCTCGTTTTCTAAGAATATGAAACGGACTGAACTGTGAAGATGTGTTGACTTTGTGAAGCTTTGCTATTGTTGCCTCGCGCTTCTGAGTATTGCTTCTTGAAATCGAATCCGGGTGATTTTTGATCTCATCTGAATTTGGTCCACTCAATAGCTTCTAACTTTCTCGTTTTTCAATGCTACAGCTCTTAACCTTTAGCTCTCATTGGAAATGACTGCTTTTGTCTATCGTTCGCTCACACGTTAAAACCCCAGAGTCACCTTTTCAACTTTAGCTTCATGCAAACCTCTTGTACGCTTTATTTTTTTTGAAAAATCTCCCATCGCTTTGAGTTTGTTTAACTGAAATATGACCAACTTTAAGAGTGTCATCATTGGCCACTTGATTGTTATCTTATGCCCTCTGTTTAACCGATTTTTGTTCGGAACATTTTTAACGATATTAACCAATCAACACAGGCTTAGGATTCCGATTTTACAACGAGTCTTGTTCAATGAGTTCATTACAAGCGGGATTGACACGAAATTTCTACGCTGTTTGATTCCAAACGTTTGATTCTGCGTGTGGAACCAGTGTTCGCAAGAGAGTTTGTATCGCAAACCGAACCCATACATTGAGACGATTGTTCAGTGAGAGTCACAGAGTTATATACCATTTATCCTCTGAGTTATTTCGTTGTATCTGATGTAACAATAAAACGCACAGGCGTTATTTTTTGCTTTGACCTATACTGTGGCTCGGGCTACCGTTGTTGCTATCTCTGTACCTTTTTCCATACTGGTTTCTCTTTTAGGCATAATGTATCTTTCGTGCAAAAGCCTTTCATTTTAGTGCAGTAGAATTTCTCCATTGTATTTTCAGGCTGTGGAAGTGGTTTATGATTGGTCTAGTGGACTCATATTTTGCGGCCTTGATTGCGACTGCACGCATCGGTTGCTGCGATAGGCTGACGTCCGAGGAAACACTGGAGTTGTGAAGGCCGTCATGTGGTCCGATCGGGGTATAGAGTCCAGCCCAGAGGGGGCAGAGGGCAAAAACCAATAAATATCGTTAATCATCCTGTGACCTACAACACGGTTGCAGTCAAGTGGCTTCGTAACACGTTTTAGTGTGTCGAAATAAGCCATGGGTTACAGACGCAAATACAGCCTCATCAGTCCTGGTACATGCAGACGCATTATTGAAGCATTCGAAAGAGGTGATGACTGGCGCATGGTAGCTCGCCTGATTGGAGTAAATTGCAAGACCGCGTATAAGTGGCTCCATGTCGATTGAATCAGTTACAGTTGGCATGCTCATGTACTTATCCGGCCTTCACGGTCGTTCTCATTAGCCACTGTTCCGCTATCTGTTCAGCGCTCGTAGGCCGTAACGTTAGTCGCAAGGTCAAGGATTAGCCGAGGTGACAACAAAAACGGACACAAAGGTTGAGAACGCTCGTGAAGGCCGGATACATACATGACCATGCCAACTGTGAAGGTCACGCACACGAACTTTGTTAAGTCTTCTACGAAACAATATTTTTGGGGAACTGGAGACTTCCCCGACAAAAATTACGCAGTGTATACCGGTGTGTTTGAGAGGAAGATTGTTCTTTTACCTTGCGTGGGATTTGCCGTTCCATTTTATAACCAGAATGGAATTCTACATTTGTCAGAAACGATTCATTTTCACTATATCTAATCCGTTTGTTTTAGTGAGGCCGCTTCATTCGAAAGATGTTACGTTGTCACAGCTATTCGCAAGCGATTATCTTCGCCAAACTTTAGACACCTCCCACTTGCAGGTCACAACTTGAATCGAACCACCGTTTCAACTGACATGGTGCATTGTTACGATCTGTGACGCTTGATGTTTACCGATGCCATGGTAGTCAATTGTGCTAGGCATAGTGTAGGATCGAGCGAACCGAAGACAACCGGTTGAGAATAATACAGAGAGTATATTGTTGATTTGCGAGATCCACGCGAGAATAAACGGATACAAATACGAAACGATAACGGAGCGGAGCGACAAGCCTGCACGCAATTGGGTCATACGTTCGAGTGCGCGGGGTAGTTGTCGGCATTTTTACTCGTTCAAATAAATGTTTAAATACATACAAGAGTTCGAAACAGAGAGTACAAATGGCACTCGTAGCTCTAACATAGTTGACAATAACGAATAGGGTCGCCACAGAGCTCCCCTCCTAGAAAGCAACCAAAGTGTTGACCTTGAAAATGTTGCAGTGTTTCAGTTAGCCAGAATCGTTGACACGAGCGTGAATGGTCCAATTTACTCCTGCCACACAGCTCGCGTCTACGGCCGGTGAAAAAAAGAGGGAAAGCAATTGGAAGTGGTTCGGAGGAGCACGGTTTGGAAGGTTAATAATCATAGGTAAGCAGGGGAATTGGGGACAGGCCAGTTGTAATCAACCTCGTAGGATCGTTACGTTGTTCGCGTCCATCGTAGGCCGACCTTGCAGAATTTCGAGTTTTCCAGCACCCTCTCGCGTAGCTTGGCCTCGTCGT
Source organism: Paragonimus skrjabini miyazakii (assembly GCA_014338405.1). Classification (NCBI taxonomy): domain Eukaryota; kingdom Metazoa; phylum Platyhelminthes; class Trematoda; order Plagiorchiida; family Troglotrematidae; genus Paragonimus; species Paragonimus skrjabini miyazakii. The sequence goes on from JTDE01006682.1 coordinate 22,966, forward strand.
TCCGGTTTATTTATGGTATCCAAAATATACGTACTGTATAATAGAAAATTGTAACTTCACCGGGTTTATGCGTCCATTGTGTCCAAAGGAATGAAGCGTTTCCTTTTTTATATTTTTTCTTTTAAAGAAAATAATCTTGCTGACAACGTTCGCCGTAGGTTAAGTCATCTA
>JTDE01006683.1:12341-32814 GCA_014338405.1 Paragonimus skrjabini miyazakii
TATTCATCTCGTGTATGTACACACAGGGACATGTAGTGCGAACGCAACTTTAAATCGAAACTGTGTTGTGGTATCAGGGAAAAAATTAATACCGTCTAAGAATTGCTCGCTTTTTTTCACGAAATCCGAGGAAAGTGGAAAACGGTTTAGACACCGCATGAACACTGATGCCGTCCGGAAACAGACAACATCCAACCACAAAATTAAAGAATATAAAGCGAAATGACGTTCCAAGGGAACAAACACCGAGTTAGACCGATAGATGGATGAACAAATGCGTCTAACGTAAACGATCGATGACCAGTTCGCATTCGAGTCCAGTAACCAAATAAATACAGTTGAACTCAAACCAAACAATCGCCAAAGAAGCACATATGCAACATGTAGCACAATTGCACAACGCCATAACTAAACCCATCAAAAGCCTAGTCGCCGTAGTTTTTTCCAGTACAATCACCCGAGTGGAGTTTACGGAGAACCTTTGTATAGTGTCCAATACGCTCGTCAACCAAGATAAAAGTGAGTAAACAACGAGTATCAGCAAACGTCAGAACGGCTGTTATCAGGCCATGCTACCCAATCGCCTCAGTCTGCACGAGTACCACAATCGTCACGATTACTCCCGCAGTTCTGCGACGTAACTGTGCCTTAGTCTCTGAACCAACCATTACTAACATTGACGGTCTGTCATTCAAGTGGCTAGTAAACAACTGTTTGTGTTGTAACAATATTTCGATCAACATCGCTTATGCATCATAATGTTGTGATCGCAAAAGACGCCTGGTCTGCAAAGTTGTTTATTACACGAACTCCCGTACACGTTATGTTAAAACATGGGGGCACGTATACTCATTTGCACGGCTGACGTGCATTCACATACATTGGATAACAGTACGTTCCCATTCGTCCTGGTGGCATTGCCCCCATAGTGTATACACACTATTCCGATAGTCGCTTCTGATCCGTCGTCTTCCTGGCATTGAGGCTTGCTCTTTAGTTCCTGAATGTTATGCGACAATAATACTGTTTGCATTAGTCCGAACGCTTTTATCGATCTAGTGAATACTTGTCACACATATAACTCGACGAGAACTGCAAGAATGTTCGAGTGGTCGACGGATGCCTCGTCCGATATTATCAGTGCCCACGTCCACTACGTACTATTCGATTCAATGTCACAGGATTACATTACCAAGTATGGACTTAAGGCAACAGTGCATCGGTATGAAATTAGATGTCCATTTGGTAACTATCTTATTCGAAGATCGCATGACAATTGTCCACTAAATTGCTTGTCCGCAGCCGCACCTAATGCGTTTATTCGTCAGTTCCTGTGTGTTATTGAACTCGTTAAACTGGTCGGGAAAAATTCGGCATCTTCAGTGTGCAAACACGTTAACGAAGGAAAAACCCATCAGGTGTTTCGTGGCAAACAAGTACGTACTGACCTTAATGACGTGCATTGCCACGCGCGTGTCACGATTACATGCCCACCTCTTCATGTCAAACTCTCCACTACTATTTTTGATGCAAGTGATGGCGACACTGTTACAAGCCGTTTCTATAGTTACTAGGAGGCTCTCGTTATTTTTACCTTGGTAGTAGTGTAAGTTCTCGACTAAATTCGTCGCATGAGAAAGAAAATTTGGTATTTCACTTTAGAGTGTTTGACCAACCCCATGCAATTAAGCTCGACATTATCGTTCCAATAGTTCGGGCTGACAAATGGGACTGTCCACGGCACGGTAATAGTTATCTCCAGTGGCAGGCCTGTTCGACATCACCAGTTTGCTTCCTAAGTTCGTCCGGATGATACCTCATGCATTTATAGAACCTGTATCACCTTTCACAAAGGGATGCGCGAGCGTCCTACCAGAGTGGGCTCCCCTTTATAGTGCTGCCGCGTGAACCTGGATTAGCAAATCGAAATAGCATAAAAGCGAATGTGACTAAGTCACTACTCATGACCCACTGCAACCTGGCTTCATGAGGATTACGGTTAAAAGTGAAGTGCATCTTGGTCCCCTGGATTTTATGCTTTTGATGTTCAAATGTCGCAGAAACAGGGAAGTGGTATGGTGGCGTCGGTCCACAGACAGAGAGATAGGTTGTTGTAAGCCTAATGAACAGACGGCTCCTTCTGTTTGTTGAGTTCTTAGTTTCAAAGGCCCGTGGTAATCTCCACGCCTTCAAAACAGTTCGATACATGTGTAATCTTTTTGCCCACCTTTAATAACTTTGGGAATCGCCGTCTGGATCACGACGATCTTCGCATTACAAGACCTACCACAACAAATTCAACTTAGCCATGGTCACTGAATTGTTGTTGGAGTTTGAACAGGGACAACAAAAATGTGCACTGGCATGATTCAACGCAGCCTACAAAAATAGTGCGGAATGTGATGCTCTAATGATGATGATGATGCAACACGGCGTAGCTGTGTGAACGACAACAGTGGGAGTGCGCAATAAATTTGCCAAAAGCAGACGTCCTAATCCCATTATTCCTCTGCGAATATACGCCACTTCTTTACATTTTTTGAACCGCATTTTTGGGGGAATTTTAATCTTAAACCTTTACTGATGAGTAGTCGGGGATTTGGTTAATTTCAAGTTGAACATCACCCACAATTGATCGCAGCTGCCGCATTCCCATAGACTTTCCAGTCGGCCCCTTTCGTGACCTTTCGTGACAATGTTACCATTGTCCAAATGAGAAATGGTGCACGCGAATCCCTTTGGGTTTTTGAAACATACACGGTGACTTTAGAAAGATAGGATTATTATCCGAACACCTAGTTTACAAACAGACTCACTTGGCCCAGTCAACTTTGAGGACCACGTGGTTGTGGCGCAGTCCATTAACGGCGTATATGGCCGCGGATGCTTCGTCGGCAGACGCGTAGGATATGAAGGCGAATCCCTGTACACGGAGAAGCAAATGCGATGTTGATGCAAAAGATTAAAAGTTGAGTGTAAAATGACATTGTCACGGCGTTGGCAACGAAATGAGGAACTTGGACAGACAATGAGAAGATGTAAATTATGTGATATTCTCCGGATTGTTAGTTCGTACATTACGATTAACTATGAACATCAGTTGAACACGGATCCACAGAGCGGAAGTCACGGGTTGACATTAGACGGACATGAAAGAAACGTGAAAACCAACATTGAGGAATAACGACCAAAAGGGTAGATACATCATCAGAACGGGTTTTTTTAAATACACAGGGAAGATTGCAACGCTCAACAGGAATCAATTAGATAGACGAGGACGAGCGTGGGATGTAACAAACAGGTTAGGAAGAACTATAAAACGTCGAATTCACTATCAAAATTCGTCATTTTTAATAGTGCGTTATCCGGACAAGGAACCTCTTCCGTGCCCATAGGATATAACGCCATTCGATTGGCAAACGGTGGCAAAGTTAAGTTGGAAGCATTCGATGATCCCACGAGCAGTACAAGTAAAAAGCAGTTTGCAGAAAATCTAGCAGAGTGCGTTACGTGAGCTTGTGGATCTTCTCATTCGAATCTGTTGTGGCCGAAAAAACAAATGTTCATCAGTCTCAACCAAAAAAACTATCTGTTGGAACAGGACGGTATTCAGACATATCTCGGAATGTCGTTCCTGTCGCTGGTTCGAACTCAACCGAAATCTGGAATTGTTGCAACTGGATCTACTCTAAAAAAATACAAGAACAACCAAGGCTCCAGTCGTACAAGGTTAATAAACGAATCACCATGACTTACTCGGTTTTGTTGGGTCAGTTTGTCTTTGGCCGGATAGATTCGAATTACATGGCCGAAGGGGCTGAATATTTCTTTAAGATCGTCACCCGTGGTATCTGACGGCAGATTCGTCACACGAATGGTATGTCCTTCAAATGGCCGCTTCTCTGATCCAACGCTTCCGCCCAAGACGGCAGCCACGCCACCTGTTCCACGGAGTGCTGGTGGGACATATCTGCCGGTCGGCACAATTGGTTCCACCTTAAATGTATGCACAATGACAACAGCAAATAATAACGTGCCATTTAATAGTTAAACGTTAGCAACTGCGATTGTGCAAGTATGTAATCAGATATCGCTCAATTCACGCGCAGTGAACTGTACAGAAAACACCTCTTTTATGCTTTGCTTGTAGACAGCGCGGCTCGCGCTACCACCAGGATCTCGATAGTCACACGAGAAATTAACAACGACCCTACAGATATGGGCACGCCACTGATTATGATATCCTAGCATCTCTGTGTACTTAGCCACAAACTAGAACCACGTAATGAAGCCCATTGTCTGGCGACATCGCGATTTTCTATAACCGTTATTAGCCTCGTTCATCCATGGTGTGGTAGGTGTTCCATCAACATGTACAACGTAATAATAAAACTATTACTACCTGAGTTATGAATTACAAATATTCAGCTTCGTGAAGCACACTATCGCTGTTTACACGATACCAACAATTTGACATCGACTAGTTAGCAGAGATAATGGTGATCAACTTTTGATAGTGTAAGAAACAATTTCAAATTGGACGGCTAATGAAACGGAGCCGCGATCGAGATGGACAACACACAAGCGTTGTAAATTCTAAGAATAATCAGACGTCTTTCTGATACCCTACGTCATAAACACAGGAAAACAATATGTGATTTCGCCATTCGTTCACAGATACCCCGGCCAAAACACTGAAACTAAACACTACAGGGGTAGACAGAAATACAAAAGCGATGGTCAATTTTTAACCACACCGTCATGTTTTCATAAGCCCGTTGTTTGTTTGCTGGTTAAGTGATGCAACATACGTTATGCTGTAAGTAAACAGGTTCCAGCCACAAACACCGTAGTTACTAGCTTGATACTAGGACGAACTTTATCATTCAGCATGGTCGGAACCTCCGAGTGTCTTTTTCAAATGGTGCATCCTAAAGACACTCAGGGGTACATGGAAAAAGTGTTCATGGAAAGACAGACCACTAAAATCGAAATCTGTCAATACTAACAAACATCATGAGCGATGATAAAGACGAGATAAACTCTGTTGGTTAGGATGGAAACACAAGTTCCTCAGACAGGGACTCACTGATTCTTTTGATTCTTCTGTGGTTTCACCTTTGCCCTTCAACTTTTCCCGTAACATCTGCATCGCCTCCATGTCGCTCTTGTTCGGACATTTATGTGAAAAGTGGTTGCCTTTACAATAACGACACAATGACGCTTGTATGCGAGACTTCGATTTCAAGGCATCCTCTTCCGGTCGCTCTTGCTCTTGTTCGGGCTAAGCAAAGTACAATGCAGAAAATGAAAAAGATTATGAACAGTAGATAGACTTTTCGTATTAGGTAATGCGGAAGGTTAGTTTATAATCAACATGATGATGAACACATTTAATAGATTTCCAACGCTTCCTGATTAGTAATCACAAGTTACTAAATCACGACTGAAAACAGCGAAGACCTTAGGTCATCAGATAACCCAATGAACTGACCGAAAAGCTTGGTCATATACCAGAAAGGCTTTCTCCAATCATGACTATAAAACATCGTCCAGCCGATCCGGTTATACCTGCTTACTGTTAGATTTCAACACTCGCATCTTTCACATGGCTAGTTGTGTATGGTGACAACTTCCTTCCAGCAACGAAACTGTCAGACGATGGATCCACATGTTGTATTGTCTCACAGAGCCGTATCAGCAGACCGATGGGTCCGCCTAAAAGGACAGCATGACTGCTGAACGATGACGTAACGCCGGTACATGGTGTTAAGGTTTGCCCACTTTTCTTACTACAGTTTCACGGTTAGGAATTGAAGAATCCAAAATATCCGGGCAGGAGACACCAGTAAATATAACACGGAATCGCACCTAGTAGCGTCTCAGTGAAGAACTCATCGTACGTTAATTTCATTTACTTGTTCTCTAATTTCTCATAGGGCACTACTCCTGAACGTGTGCGGGACAGTACCAGATATATACCCGACATCATCATCACCACAGACAGCAATAAATCAGTGGTTCACACTTATGTTTAACTTCCACCCGTACAACACAGGCAGGCTATCAAAGGCGAGAGAAAGATACGGTTTGAATGTGTGACCTCGGAAATATAATTTGATATTCACACAAAAAACAGATCACTAATAGCTGACTGAGTTCCTCCACCAAACGCCTATAAAACACAAAAGAAGCCCTAAAACAAAACAGAAGAAGCGAGTTGGTGGTGAACAACATTACTATACCTTCTACAGGTGGAAAACGTATACCAGTGTTCAAAGATGAATTAACATTCACAAACTGAACGGAAAAAAGTATGCAATCACTGAACATGCGTGATGTAACAAAGAGAAATGCATATAAATAGTATGATGAATGTTCCCATTGATTTATGCTGCTTAACATGAGTAATTAGTTGATGTGTTGAACACAACCCGGTGATTACCTAGAAAACAGTGTGATCATAATACGGTTGTAATATACTAAACCATATGGCATCAAGTTATCACAGTCTAGACAGAAATCGCTGGAATATCACGGGGTCAAACCCGCAACCGTCCAAATGTCAGCCGATGTTAACGGTTAATTATCTCTCACTCAAAGATGATCTACTAATCAACTGCCTTAGGGTAAGTAGGTAACTATCATTCTGATTCTAATCATGTACGGTTACGTTGAGAATATCGTAAAATGATCGCACTTACTTGTCTTGCCTGAACAATCTGTAGATGAATAATTTCGGCAGGATAGGTGTTTGCGGAATTCCCTCCAGGTGGGTCGTTCTTAGCTGCACCGAACTTTGCCCACTTCTTTCTTTTCGCGATAGCAGACGAAACAATACGCTTTTCTGTACGGTATTCCTTGGTTTCTTTGATAAGATCACCATCTTCATTAAAGTAATGTTGTACCACGGTCTTTGTTCCACGCTCTTCGTTAAAGGATATCTCCGGAGGTGGCAAACTATCTTCGTCCACAATGCTTGCCGCGATACTAGTAAAGGATACAGAATGAATGAGACTACGGAAAACTACGGTTTACAACTCCGATCAAACCTCATGGATATAGTGGCTCAAACTGCTGCTGATCCTGATAGAAAAAATGAAATGGTAGTTAAAAATCTAGAGTGAGAAACCGGACAGAAACACAAGGGGATGCATACTACAAGTCACTAAGGTGTTATCAAGTAAGCGCATTAAACCGTCCGTCTGCGTTCACACACAGTTGGAGTTGGTTGAGTGTCTTGATAAATCGCTGATGATCTGAATAGGCCCCGGTGAGATAATCGTGATAATACAATCTAGGTAATCATTGTTTAGTTTATGTCTACAGTTGTACGTAAACTCTGTCAGTCCGCGACGAGATTATGTTTACCTTTCAGGTTGAAGCCTGAATGAATAACAGCGTGGGGCTGTAGATACTAAAGAAGTATCTAACAAGATTCAGTAGTATAAATGTCGTTGTTGTTTGCTTAGGCTGCCTTTGAAGCGAAGGTGAATAGTGACGGCGAAACTTATAGATCTCATATTGTGCTCGGCTGCTTTTCGTAGAAGTGTAGACATCCTAATTTTGAATGTTTTAAACCTTTGCAGTAAACCGACGCTGTTTTTTCCTTTTTTCTAATGATCGTACCAAAGCTAATCACCGGTATCTCCTAGGGGTGTACTCTCGTCGAGGTTGATGATACAATGTTAGCCTTGAAATAACTTATTCTGCGCCTTATGAAAGGTCAAAAGTGAACATGCACTTAAATAATGTGTACTTGTTTGACTAGATATTTATCACTGAACTAACGAGGTTAGGCTGGAGTAGGCAGTCATCAGCATGACGGCCGCACCGGTAGATTGGATTCCTGCTAGTAGCAAACTGTGCCGTTCGCTTGGCAGGTTCTACTAAGGCTAGCTCTAAACAAAACATTTGAAAACCTTTTCATTCTGCCTGTTCATGCTCCAGCTGACTGTTGTGACGTCGGTGTCAAGGACTTTTTTACACGGACCTGGCCGCTCTCCTTCAGTCGACATGGTTGTGATATAGCCATTCTGACCAAAGACATGAACACCCAGGTCGGCCGCCTTGGTGAGGCTGAGTTTCGTTTAGGTGGCACGTTAGGTATAGCGTCACGTCGCCTGCATAATAGCAGGCGACTGTTACAGCTGTGCACTGAGCATAATCTATTTCTAGCCAGCATTGGCTTTAGAAATCGTGCTCGTCATTGTTATACTTGGAGCCCCTTTCCCCGAATCAGGCCTGGATTCAGATAGATCACATAGCTGTTAGTTATTGGTGGCCGGGTTCCATTCAGGATTGTCGTTCTTGTTGGAACACATAATTGGACTCGGATCATGCGTTGATACATTGTCGTTTCGTTCCTACTTTTGCTGGGCAACGACTGGCTGTTGAGAAACTGGCTATGTCGTTGATGAAACGTAAGCACTAAACCAGCCCACCCTGAAGATCTTAATAGCTGCTGGCCTGGAATCATACAGGCCATTTATGGAGCAGGTAATGTAGCATGCGGCACGGTGGTTAGTGTGTTGAACAAACACTGGATCTTTGAGAAATCCATGGAGTTGTTAGAAGTCAGACGTAACATACCTGCAGGCAGTTTGCAAAATAAATTTAGGAGAGATCAGTAAGAAGAAACGTCACCTAATCGCCGACCGTGAGGCTTAGCTAATAGAGAAGGTTAAAGAGATGGAAACCGCTTTTGCCTCATGGAACACCAGCAAACTCCTTAGGCTGATCCGTGCTACTGGTCGCAAGCGACCGTCTGTCAGTGAAGCTATCAGCCAGGCAGATGGCACACTAATCTACAATAAGTCCAGAAGGTTAGAACATTGGGCGGGACATTTCGAAGGTCAGTTTAGCCGGCCTCCTGCTTCTACTGTGTTGCTACCACAAACTTGTACTGCAGAACCCTGGTCGATAAATTTAGGACCACACGTCAAAATCGAAGTCCGCAACTGCATTTTGGCTCTCCAATGTAATAGGGTAGCTGGCCCAGATGATCTCCTGCCAACACTTTTCAAGGAAGGTGGAGGCGTTCATAAAGATTTTAGGTCGTTTGTTTTAATTTGTGTGGACGACAACAGTCATCACTAAGGTTCGGACATCTGTTATACTTCGTCGACTCACTGCAGGTCAGGAGACAAACATTAGGGTAGGACATGTAAAGTTTCGTCCTGAGCAGGGATGCATCGACGAAATTTTTACCGTTCGCCAACTTTTTGGAGAGGCATTGCACATGCCGCCGGCCGACAATTGCCGAATTTCCCGACTATAAAGATGCGTTTGATTAAGTAGATTGATCTACACTTCTAGAGTCATCTGAACTTAGAGGTGTATCGATCAAGTGTGTGAATATGCTGTCGGTGCGTCATTCTCATAGTTCAGCTCATGTGTACTGTGAACTGTTTAACAGTTTCAGCCTCAGGAGTGGCGCACTTCAAGGCAGTCCACTCTCACCATTTCTGCTAAGTACTTCGGAATGCGCTTTGCAGCCTCGAAGTGTAAAGTGCTTCTGAAAGATTGGTGATTACATAGGCTTAATGTTGGATAATGAAGTCGTACAGGTTGTTGGCCGATTTGTGTAATTGGGAGGCTGTGTCGGCGGCAGGGGTGTAGAGAATGCAATAGAACCACGTATCTCTAAGACTATGGCGGTATTCGCTAATCTAAGATAGCTCTGGACACACAACAGTATCTGTCTGAAGCTTAAGGGTCGCATATATAAGGTGACAATGATGGGCCGTATTACTTCACGGCAGCTAAACATGGCAACTTAGGAGAGAAGACGTGAACTGCCGTCAGGTATTTGACCACCAATGTCTGCATTCGATCGCTCCTATCGGATGGCACCAACGAGTAAGCAACGAAGAGGTTAGGAGGCAGGTATTTGGTAGTGATTATCAAATACTTTTATTCACTCTTTACATTTGCACACTTATATAGTTAGGCCATGTACTAAGGATACCAGCCAGTCGTCTACCACATCGTGGACTGTTTGCCGATGCCGCGGCCGACTGGCGTAAGGTAAACAGATGATAAACTCGTGCAGAGAAATGAAGTTGTTCACGAAGAGTTTGGCCACTATAGGTCGGGTTCATTTCCCAGGCTCGCAGAGTTGGTGACTGAAAACGTTAGATGAGATGGCGGCTAATCGAGCTCAGTGGCATGAATGTTGTTGTTTGGCAGAGTTGTCTGTGAAGCGAGCGCACTTAATGACGCGAGGCAGTTAAAGCCGTAAGGAAGCTGTTTTGCTGATGACGCCTTAAGTTTACCTATAACTCGGTTGTTTGTCAATGTTGAATGATTGAACATAGACGTAGCTATTTTTATTAGTTAGACCCCTCCCATCCCCGTCTTTTTTCGTCTCTTCATGTGTAGAGTTTGCTTTTTACTTCATGACTGTGTGGCAGTTAAGCATCAGTGAGAACTACTAATGTATTGCTGTCAATGATGATGATGGACACATTAATGAAAACAAGGTTAAAGCTCATGAGCCTGGATTATCTCTTAACGGGCACATTTATTACCAGTCTGCTGAGTGCGAGATCCATTACAAATACGATATTTGTCATGAAGTCTCCTCACAATATTCTGCCATCATACCTTGTATACACATTTATACTCGCATTCCTACTGACTTCTTTTCATTGCAGTTATTGTATTTGTTAGGGCGCCCACCCTGTGACCGTCCCAGGGCGCCTCCGTCGTGAGAAAGAAGAAAAAATCACTCGACTCAGTCCGAACTAGCGGAACTGTTCAAATCGGTCAAGACTTTTTATATCGCTATGCACATTTTTGGTCCTAACTCTTTCTCATGATGGGGTGGGAATGTGTGTTCATGACGTACCCTATAAATACTTTGTACTTGTCGCCCTAGCCGCACACGTTTTGTAGCGGAACAAAGCCTTTTATTTTGAACACGTCTTTTGGCTTGCCTTGGGAGCGAATACGGGACAGTCGCGGTACTATTCGGGACCGAGATTTTCGTGAATTTTTTTCGGGAGGAGAATCCGATTTTATCGAGCGCACCACTATACCGAGATCGAACCAGCGTATCGTTTAGGAGGGTTTACAACAGTATTGCAATAATATGATAGACCGTGAACTAAGCGTCTGGCTTCTGCCTTCGCTTATCGCTGCTTGCATGCAGCAACTGGGATTTACTCCGCCAAACTATACCAGAATGTATCGGCGTGGCACTGACCTTCCGAGTCCAGTCGATCAGGTGATGGTTAGTTCGTCGTCCACCCGTACCCACTATCGCGTTGCGATCAAAATCACTCGTACACGTGGCATTATCACATCACTTTCGTGCTCCAATATTCACGTTCGCGTAGACTGCTGCAGCATTATACGACCGATGCATCGTTACTGGTGTGGAATGAAATGCTTGAAGGTCATCCAAACATTGCCTAAGGCCCGAGAACCAATCGCGACAACCCGTGGCAGTAAACGCACGAAATATGACCACCGATGTACGAAACGTGATCAACGGTGAACGCAGAGAAATAAATAGCATCAGCGGGCGAACAGCTTAATCACGCTAATCTCTGGACCGTAATTGTTAAAGAATTGCGTCAATGAAAGACAACGGCTGGCCATCTTTTCCTTCTCGTTTTGGCGATGCTACAGGTCGTGGTGTCTACTCAACTTGAACAAACCAAAGACCGTTTTGTCAGATGGAAGACTGAAGTTAGCAGTTTCGCACGACAGCAAGCTCAAAAGAAAAATGAAAAACGAGCAGATCCCGTGTCGACGGATAAAATTGCCGATTTTCAACAGGGAGTATAATGCAGACCGAAAGGCGAGAACCCGGTTGTTAGTTTCCTACCTAGAGGCTAATCCACAGCTTCTTCAGGTCGCTCTGAACTGAACAAGCTGCATGATTCCTTATGCCATTTCGATGTTGGTACGTTTGGCAATTTTCTCGTATTCAGTTGAGGAAGTAAAATGTTATCTGCCACAACCAAAACTGCGTCTAAGCAAAGCTCAGGTAATTCGAATTACCAGCTAACTCACCGTACAAATTAGGCATCACCTTAAGCAGAACGAACAGTTATGCTCTTCGGGACAACGAGCAACGTATGAACGTCACCAAATGGCGGTCAATTATTGCATTCTTGTTATCGTAACGTGCGAATGACAAGCAGTATACAGTTCAGCAGATATTCATTACGTGGACACGTACATCTACCTACATGCATAATCTATCGATTCCACTTTCTCAGTTCAGCTACTGCGCTGTAATCTAAACTTTTGCACACGCATGTTGTCGTCATCGACACTATCATTATAACAGTTGTGATCCTAACCAGAAGGTAATGTGGCTCGGGCCGTCGGGTCACCTTAACAGTGACGTGGAATATCCTAAAAGAAATGTGGCTGAAAAGGTCGCTGAATAATAATAATAATAATAATAATAATAATAATAATAATAATATTAATAATAAAGGGTCAGACGGAAAAGCTAGGAATGGTATGGGTGCAGGCATGCCACTGACTGTGGCGCACCGCCACCTCGGACAACGTTTCCAACCAGCGATTTGAGTGATCACGAAAACCTCAGCCCGGCAGGCGACACCTACCCACTTTGCTCAAAGGAACAGTCAAGGTCTTGAAATTTCGTGACCACGTTGTTGTTTGATCATCACGCGGTTTTATCCAATTGTTGGTGGTCTCAGTATTTAATGCCCGGTACAGTAAGCGCATAGCCGGCATGCAGAGTGGGTGACCCAACCACTGTGGGCTGTGTAACGCGATTAGTTGACCAATTGATCACGCATCTCGAGCGTTCCGGAATACGCGTCACTGAACAGTCGTGTTGCTCATGCGACCAGTCCACTAAATGTGGGCTAATTGACAGAGACACCGATAGTCAAACACAGCGAGCATGTGAATAGGCCACATTTCCGAACCACAGAACAAAACAGAACGTACATTAGCATTATATACCATTCCTTTCAGCAAAAAAACGAACGTCTTTCGATGCCACAGATAACGTAAATTGAAAAAGGCAGACCGTGTCTTTGCTATCCTTGTTGATACCTCACCAGTAATATGCAGACTGACGAGATATTGCTACCCAAGTGTATGCAACTGCCCACGATCTCAAGTGGCTTGACTACAACAAAGAAGGTGAGAGTGAGAATCTCCAGCCTTGAAGAAAATCCTTACATTCTGAAGGTGCGAAGCGCATTACATACAATGAAACCCGGTCACTCACCTTGTATGGTGTGCACGTCTTCGACAGAAGGGCTAAGTAAGACAATACCATCCACATACTCTGTCTGTCAACCTACCGCCAGGTAGAAGCTTAAAACCAAGCTCATTGCATTCCGCAGGCCCACCTTCCAGAATGTCGTCAATAACAGAATTGAACAAGGAAGATATCAAAAACCCGTGATAAACACCATTAGAAGTGATGAACGCCCGACACAGTTGTCCATACACCCTCACCCTGTTTGCAGAGTAAGCATACAGTGATTTCAACGGATCCACATAACTCCCTGGGACGTCGTTGCGAAGAAGACGGTTCCAGAGGACACTACAGGGAGTCGAATCGAAAACAGCCTTGAGATTCAAAAACCCATGACCATCGGTTATCTGCAGAAACACCGGTGCTCCAAGATCGGTCGCAATGTAAAAATATAATGGACACACTCTCGACCGGATGGGAATGTTCACGTACCTGACTTGCTCTGGGATTGGTGAGCTGATACAATATAAGACCAGTGTGTAACTTGGATGTGACAGACACTAGTTCGATGCCTCTATGGCTGTCACATGGATTTCGGGCCCCTTCTTGAAAACAGGCATTACTGCTGATAAGAACCAAGCACGAGGTATCCCCTAAGTTTGTCAAACCATCTGAAGGAGTTTTACCACTTCTAATACTAGCCTTTCCCCCACCATCCTTGAAAAGAGGAGGATGGAGGTTTGGTCTAGGAGCCTTATTACATAAACTCCGGGGCCACTTCTGCTTCCAACGGAGGACCGTCTGGAACGCAGTAGCTGACTATTCGGGTCCCATCGTCTACAGACCTTGGTTGAGGTCAGCTGAACTATTCCTGAAAACGGTTAGCCCACCTGTCAAGTAGGTGCGATTGGGTGGTAGTAAATGATTCGTCAAAATGACTACCGTTAATGTGTGCCTGATCCCGTTCATACTCGCATGTGTTTGATTTTACTTGTTGCAGCAACATCACGACCTGATCAATACGCCTTTTTGATTTTTACAGACTTAAGGTGCATAACTCTCGGAAGGAAACTTGTAACAATTCGTCAGCCTAGTAATCGTCTACATCACCCGAGTCAGGCCATTCAGCTGTGGATAATGGAAATTATATAGTCAGTTATGCCATTTCCGACTATTCTCCGCCAAAAACCGAGGTTGCCTTAAGGATTAAACTATTGTAAGGTAATGGAGCCACGGGACAGTACCCTCCCTCGAAAACACAGCGAAGGATTGCGATGTGAACGGATCACACTCTTCTGTTCAATATGTGAAACTGAAAAGACGTCTCTTAACTGATGTTCATCGACAGGCGTTGCCACTTTCGAAAAAGGACATCAACTGATAACTGCAGGGGTATTAGATATATCCCTATTGCCTTCAAGAGGATCATGGGTCTCACAAGGCGGTGGCTACTGAAACGCAGGGAACCGGATAAGAGAACGAGTAGGTTTCGAGCCTGGTCACGAGTGTAGCCTTTGACTCGGTTACCTGACACTCTCTGCGGCTGCCTCGATCGAAGAGCAATTCTCGTGAAGCATGTCAATTTGTTTAAGTCGCTGTAGGCTCGCCCTGAGTGCAGACTTTGCGCCCAAGCGTTTACTACGTCAATTGGCGTCTGATAAGGTTGTCCGGTCTGCCAACCTCCCTTTTTAAAGTTGTGGTGGGCGATAATCTGGAAGGAGCACTCAAATGTTCCGAAAATCTCGGAGTGGAGCTTCTACCAAGTACTCAGCCGACCGACAATGAGTATACGGAGACAGAACATGTGTGCCATGTCAAATCAGGTAAAGGATATGGCTAGTCCCTATGGCATACGCTTTGCACCTTCAAAGTGTAGTGTTGTCACAAGACTGGGTTGCTACTGACCATGCCTCCGTTATCGCTGACAGGCCGTTTGAGAATGATGATCGTTTCATTTGTCTGGATAGTCTCGTCTCGTCAGTTTGTTTTATTACTGACGAGGTGTTCGCAGGAATAGCGCAAGTACGTAGTGCATTCGCCAACCTTCGTCACGTGTGGCGTCGCAAAGACGTCCATTTGTCAACTAAAGACGGAATTTACAATGTATATAAACATTTTATTTTTCTTAATGGGTCAGAAGCCCGGCTCATTCATGCGGAGGACGCTCCTAAATCTTCGGTATTCCATCACCATTGTCTCCGCCAGTTGACCTGTATTAAGCGGGTTGACTGTGTGAACAATTCAACAGTCCGCTGGCGCGTGTTTGGGAGCTGTGCACGTTTGTGAGAGATGACCGAGAGATCGAAAATGCAGTCTTTCCGGGTTGAGTCTCATACTTTGTATGCCAACGCAGCGTCTTTAGCACCACGCTAACTGTTGGAGGAAAATGCTAGGCAACCAAGCTAAGACTTCGCCAAGGACTATCAAATCCCAAACCGTTCCATTGAGCAAGGTGGATGTTGTAACTGGATCTACGGCCTACGAGCGTGTAAACGGAAACGTGAAACAGCGGATAACAGTACGTCGGATAACAGTGATGAACTACGGAGTATACATGATCAGTTAGTCTCTTCCTGTCCAACCCATCCACCCGAGGCTACTACATGAACACATGGAAAAGACTGGCCTTCAAACAGCTTCTTTATGACGCTCAGCCAAAAGACAACATGGTCACAAAACCGTTCTTATTCATAGGGTTTGCGACTAGCAACAAAGTAAAGCCAAAAGGTATAGATCAGACAAAAGTGCAGTCTAGGCTTGTAGTCAGGGTGATAACAACAGTTGTCACGATGGCTGAGGACGATCGTGAAGACCGAAGAAGTACACGACTATAGTAATGGTGAAGGTCGCTGACAGTGAACTTTTTGTCTTCTTATCATACAATATTTTCGGGGAACTGGCGACTTCCCCGACAGTCGGTATGTGCCATCTACCTGGTCAGGGAGTTCGCGACCATTAACACTACTTGCTGGAAACGCTTACATGACAGTGTCGCGGTGAACGGCAAGAGCGTATCTGTAAACTTGTCCACTCTTTTCCTTTGCGAAGCTCAGTTGTTTCGTCCGTTTTCTTTCTCTTATTTTCCTCGCTTTAAGCTTGCATTCAGTCATTACTCCGTAACTTCATAGACCACTGTCAGGACCGGCGGCGGCCTGAGCTATAGTACCCACGGAAACGACTCAAAGTCAAAAATAATTACGAGCGTGCTGTGACAACTCGGGTACTAGGGTCTACAAATGTATCGTAGCCCGGTATTGGTTAAGCAATAAGATATCCCTACGAAAATAAAAGATTTGTGAAAATATTCACGGGTACCGATGGCTGTACGGAGTAGGCAGGCGTCACAGGTGAAACCGAACGGGATAGCACAGACGCTTAGCCTGAAGAGATGACTTCCAGATAATCGACCATCAGGCTTTCATTGATGAGAACATACCCGAGGCGCAAGGGACTATAACCATCCCACCAGCGCGTCAAATCTGGTAGATGCCCAACTAAAACTAAGGCCTTCATCAAATAAACAAAACGTGCTGTCGTGGAATTCTCAGAACTCACTTAGGAGAACGTGGAGAAGTTGATTTTTGGAAGGCTGATTTCTTCCATTGGAAGCATATGGGCGCACCCTAGAGAAGCGATAATCCATAAACTCGCTAAGATGATATCATCTCTTGCAGGGTTAGCAGGCGGAAATACCTACAGTACTCTAATTAACGAAAGGCCAACATTAATCGAGCGAATTGTACACAAAACTACTTAAGGAACCACAGTAAGTTTCGTATTATCACAGTGAAAAGTCTGAAATGAAGCGTATACATTGGAGGACTGCTCCACATCAGTTACCGCGGCTGTTCGGGACTTCAGAGTGGAGCAGGAATTAAGAACTTCAGCAAGTTTATGGAATACGCTGAGCACGCTTGTATGGGGACAATCAACAGGCCTGACAATAAAACAGGGTACATTAGATGAATGAAATAAATCATTTATAATGTGATGAATGCAACTGTCGCAAACCCTACCGGAGTCGGTTGCGATGTACTTTTGTAGTTCCAAATCCACTAAGGGTACTATGAAACGAAAACCAGTTTCTCACGTTACGCCTTAGAACGATCAGACTGTATGGATACGCCGCCGGGGCTGAGGCGAAGTCCGTGGCGATAATGCTCAGGGATATATCTTGCCGTTTCTTATTAAGTGGCAATAACTTTGAGGAGAGGTGTGATAGTCCTTAAGGGTAAGGTTTGGACGGGAGATGCGTTGAACTTACAACTTCGCCAGTTCAAGAGTAGGGTCTAGGGATTCCAACTGGGTTTCAACGTGCCCATGTTTGTCCATATTAGAGCCTAGAACATCTGTGGCGAAGATGTTTTAAAGGAGATCACAAATCAAGGGTTTGTTTCTAAACAACTCATGACATTGCCGTTTAACCCATATGTCCGAGAAATCCGGGGCCCCGGGGATATTACTGCGTTTGAAGGAAGCCAAATGCACTTCGTCCAGGTCATCAGCACGCAAAAACATCGCTCGCGCCAGTCACTGTTTGTAAAACTGCAAATTCAGGTATTCATGCTAAGCGCACAACGGAAGACACACAGAACGATTCGATTCCCATTTCGGTGTACAAGTCCTGCCACAACCTACGAACATACTTATCATGGGGATTCAGACAACTGTCGGCGCGTTAGAGGATATCCTGGGTGGCAACTCTATCTGAGCAGCTGGACTCAATTTATTCGGACGTACTCTCGCGAGTAACTCTGGGGTTTTCAGACGACTTGGAGTCGGGTGCAGCGGATTCGGAAGGATGTTCACCAGATTTAACTACATAGCTGATATTGTTGGTCAGCTGGGGAACCAACCGGTCAATAAACGGAGATTTAGAGACCATGTGTTGCGCACACACTTCATCGTTCGTGTTGCCAAGAGCTTCGTCAGCTCAGTGACACACTCACCGATTCACCACACCAAGCTCTCTATTGCAGTACATCCAAACTAGCGCCATATGGCTGAACCTAGCTCATTCAATAAGAGTAAGATGCTGAGTAATAACTCTGAGTCAGTACAAGTTCAAGTACATTTTTCACAGCAGGGAGTGGATGTTACTAATCCAGCGTCCTGAATATTTGCAGCAGAATAGCGGAAGAGCACCCAGAGCTGCGACTGTCCTGCCTGTACGGGGATTTACGGATTTTTTGCGTTCTATTTGTCGATTTCAAATCCCGTCTTGATTACCGAGTAATCTATAGGGACAAGGGAATATGAATGAAAGGAGAGATGAAGAAAAAACCGTCGCGAAGACCTAGTGATTATGTAAACTCCCTTCAAACTACTAGTACGATGGAATTCAGCCATGACTGACTAGAGAAGGGTAGTTATAAGTGCGTGTACACGCACGTGGGGAGCCACCAGATAATGCTCTAGTTACAACTCCAACTCCATCCTTCCTTGAATAGCACATCCCATTAGGTATGCTGGCGCGCACCTTCCCATAACAGTACAAGGCATTCTATCAGCCGGGCAATTTCCCTTAAAAAGCAGGTGACTACCAACAATTTACCCGATGACAAAGAAGTGTAAAAAGGAACTATAGTTCTTTTCATCATTATAATCGGAACTCTGTGGACTCGATTCTATCTCTTACACAAACCAAGATCCACTACTCATAAATGAAGTTAACTCTTCACCCCTTTCTTGTTATCTCGACGGCACATAGTTGGCGTTTTATCTTTTGATACTGTGCGTAGCGTTTTTGCAATTGATATGAAATGCAATTCGAAGTAGACAAGCTGATTACGAATAGTTTTTACATGCATTATAGTTTTGCAAAATCAAACACAAAATGAACGGCTGGAAAAAGAACTCAAAGACAGCACTTACTCCACAGTCATTATGGGGATAAATGCTACGGACGGAAATGAGGTCGTTAATGACCTTGAGTTTTGAAGATGGCAGTGTGAATTAACAAAAACTAGTGCCTAAATCCCGAAGATTGTTAAAGATTTTCCAACTTGGATGATTGGACTGTTGATTGGTTGACTGAAGCACCAAACATAAAGTCTTGAAGGTTTTACATCTCAGCGCATGGAACCGCCAAACGGTAAAGATATCTTCGATAGACTGGTTGGTTGGAAACGGAAGTAGAAAGCCAAAACTTTCCAGACTTCACAAGTCTTTGGTTTTTCAGAAGTTCAGCGATTGGTACACAGGTTTGAGGCAGAGGTCCAAGGTTCCCAGACCCAGTCGGTTTCTCTTTATCAGTGTCAAGCGGACGCCTGTTGATCTGAAAAGCCATCACTGAAAACAGGGTGTTACACCGCATTTGGAGATTACAGTAAATACCAAGAACAGGGTAAGGTTACCTGCATAATGGATTTTTCGGCAAATGAGAATCATGTACTAATTGAGGCGATTCCTAGAAGCGCTGCTGACGACCCCGGAAGGAAGACTGTTTCAAAGGTTAATAACCTTGTAAGAAAAGGACTGCTGGGTGACAAAGGTCCGAGGACGAAGCTTCCTGTTTTATCCTCGACGGCCGTCGTCATTCGCTGTGATAAAAAGTTGTTTGACGAGACCTACTCTAAAGAAAGAGCGTGTGGGAATTACATAACCGCGGATGTATCGAAATCCAAATGGATATAGATCATTAATTTTACACCGGGACTCGTACGCGACGTTTTTTAGGCCCGAGACCAGTTTGGTAGCCGCGCGTTGGACGTGTTCACCAGCTGATATGTCTTTCTCCAGGCCGGTATACACGACCTGGTCAACATACTCGAGGGGCAGTCTTATATAAACCCTATAAAGCCATGAATGCTAGTCGTAGAACGTGAGTTCCCGAGCTATCGTGTTCGGGAAAATTATTTTCCTGGAATAAATCGTCCCAATGGCTCGGTAGCTGATGCAGAAATTGAAATCGTCGAAATCTGCGTCATGGCCTCATATCTGTTTGTTTTAACTGACCAATAATTAAAAATCACCTTCTCGTTATTGTGCTGCCCTGTTGTTGGCGCCACTTTTGTTTTCGATTGTGTAAGTGGTGTGCATGTCTTATTGGGCCTTTGGCTCACGCTTGTTTCTATTGTCTCCTTTCACAGGACTATCGTTGGAACCCTCACTTCAGAAGAACGCTGTCCTCAGGTGTCTCCACGTTGCTGAAAGTCGTTTTGAGATTGTAACTGGTGCATGACTTACTGGGCCTCTGGCTCATGCTTTTCCGTTTTCGTTACCATTCCAGATTCCTGTTTGACCCTCGTCCTTCAGAGAAACGCTATTCCT